>VDFB02329578.1:0-27032 GCA_007258455.2 Sequoia sempervirens | reverse complement strand
CCAACAATGGAATATAGGGCCAAATAATGGAGGAGTTTCTCACAATTATCAAGCTAATGAGGACAAGTCACATACTGCAAATGTGGCTGACCTTAATTTTATGACTAATTGGTGCAGGATGCATGATACTCCAACCCATTCCAAGGTAAACTACCCTAAAATGGAGAAATTCATGAATATGGCACAGGAAGATGCCAAAAATTTCCAAGGGAATTCAAGTAAAGAAGGTGGCTCAGTAGATACAACAATGACTTATGGCCTCTTTGAAGAATAACCTTCATTCCCAATACAAAGTGAGAATGAACCAAAGGAAGACATGTATGATTCCCAAGACTTTAAGACAAAGGGAGGACACTTCCTATGAGATCAGAATAAGGGTCTATTCACTACATCAACACCACCTAATCACATGCTACCTTTGAATCAAAGTGTTGATAATAACCCTCCTCCACCAAAAGGTCCACCTGACTTCCATAAAAAAGGTATGTCACCTGGTGTTGTCAAATGTAATGCAAGCTATAACATAGAATTTGATATTTTTTCTAAGATGCAGAGATAGAAAACCTCTTTATCATACTTTGACATCCTAAAGGGGTGCCCTTCCCAATGGGAGATAGTGCTGAAAGTCTTGGAACAAGATGATAAATCGAAAGGGAAAACCAAGGTGGCACCTGCTGTAGACATGAATGCAGCTTTGTATAGAAGCAAGGTAGGTATCCCACCATTTCTTTTGAGTTTAAGAATCTGTGGGAAGAATCTACATAATTGCTTGCTAGATTCAAGGGCTTCTAGAAATGTTATGCCATTTTCTATTTGCAAGAAATTGGGACTGAACCCTGTCCAAAAAAACAAGAAGGTCATCCAACTTAATAAAACGAAAGTTAATGTAGTTGGAGAATTTAGAAATATACATGTGTAAGTAGGGTCTGACCCTAGGATTTTAACCAATATAGATGTTCAAGTAGCAGACATTCCTGAGACTTATGGTATGCTGTTGAGCAGGGACTTGATGAAAAGTATAGGGGGATATCTCTCCCTCGACTTTTGACATATGTGGCTACCATGGAGGGGAGTACCTATGTAGATTAGAATTGAAAGTGAACCTCACCTCAAACACATCATCACTGAATATGATTTTCCCAACGAGGTAGCTTATTTTGAAACCGAGATAGGGGTTTATAAAAGAGAAGAAATTTTAACCTTTTCAGTTCTTCATTCTAAAGATTTTTCAACACAAAAATTCCCTGATCCCATGATTAATGAAAACCAACAGGGATTGATCAAGAAGCTGCACCAAGATCAGCTAGTCTTAGGGGAAGATATCGATTTGCAGAGTATTCTACTCCCTAATTGGTGTAGGGTACACTACCAAAATCATTTAGTATTAACCTACCAACCCTGCATCAACATTTTGAATCATGTTTCCCGAATTGAGGAAACTAGCCTAAGTCACCTTGAGGCTATTTCAGATCACTTCTTGTTTGAAGCCAAAAGTGCAATAATGTTAACTAGGGACAATATACCTTTAAAGGAATTCCCTCCTCAAATTGAACTTATCCCGGTCACAATACTTGACCAACATAGTTACAAAGAACAACCCCAAGGTCTGTTTGATACCCCTGCACTCAAAAGTATACCAAAACCCAAAGGATTAATTGAAGATACGAGTGACTGTCAGAAGGATAGCCTCAGATTACATAATATATCTGATCAGGAATTGGAAATTGCACTTGAGGAACCTATTGAACACCTGCTCCCAATATTTGATGCAAAGGATCAAGAGCCCCCACCTATGGCTCATCTTATCCAAACGCCCATAATAACCTCAAAGGGATCAACCCCAGCTCATGATCAGCTATGGACCCTCACGTTTGATGGATCCAAGTCCAAAATAGGTTGTGGTGTTGGGATTGAATTAACCAGTCCAAAAGGGAAAACTTTCTTTGCTTCTTATAGGTTGCAGTTTAGATGCACTAACAACATAGCAGAATATGAAGCTTTAGCTCGGGGGCTTTTGTTCACACATAAGAAGAAAGTTACTGCCTTGATGGTTAAAGGAGATTCAGAAGTAATTATCAAGCAAGTGCACAACCAATACACATGTCACAATAAAAGGCTGGAAGCCTATAGAAATTAGGTGTGGAACCAGATTGAAGACTTTGATGCTTTTGGGATTAGTTTAATCCCTAGAGAGGACAATCAGGTAGCTGATTCATTAGCCATTGTTGCAAGTACTCTAGAACCCAT
The DNA here is from genome assembly GCA_007258455.2 of Sequoia sempervirens. Taxonomy (NCBI): domain Eukaryota; kingdom Viridiplantae; phylum Streptophyta; class Pinopsida; order Cupressales; family Cupressaceae; genus Sequoia; species Sequoia sempervirens. The sequence goes on along the minus strand of VDFB02329578.1, from coordinate 24,785 downwards.
GCAAGGCTCCAAGCTTAAGATATTCTAAGTAGAATTGATATCCACCCCAGCTGTTCCTGATAATATTAGGAACTTTCAAGTCTTTGATGATGATCGAGATATCCTTGCATTTCTAGAAAGCTCAGATGTTTTTGAAGGACAAATCATCGATGAGTCCAACAAGGATCAAGGAGACTTGAACCCTAAAGATTGTGATACAAAGGGGGTCCTCAATTTAAAAAGTAATAGAATTCCCAAGGGAATGGTGGCCTTAGAAATAATTTTTGATTTAGACCAAAGGGCTCAAGAGAAGATATCAGCCGAAGAAAAAGGAGGTGAGTATGAAACTGTTAACCTAGCTGATTTTGGCCTTGAAAGAAATATCTACATAGGGAAAGGTTGCCCTGAAGCAATCAGAAAAGATATACTGAGAGCACTGAAGAAGGATATTGCTATAATAGCTTGGGGGTATGAAGATATAAAAAAATTTGATGCTTCTATAATGACTCATACTATTCCTTTGAAGCTTGAAGCTAAACCATTTTGGCAGAAGGAGTGCCCTATCAATGCCCTGATTGAACCACTAATCTTTAAGGAAGTTTAGAAATTGCTTTGTGCAAGAATAATCTTCTGTGTACGACATTCAACATGGGTGGCTAACTTGATTCCAGTCCATAAGAAAAATGGAGAGATCAGGCTATGTGTAGATTTTAGGAATCTGAATAGAGCTTCAGAAAAAGACAACTACCCACTCCCTTCTCTAGACAAAGTCTTGCAGACTGTCAATGGGTCTCAGATGATATCATTCTTGGATGGTTATTCTGGATACAATCAGGTGATTGTTAATTATGAAGACAGAATGAAGACAACCTTCACTACTAAGTGGGGAACATTTGCTTACAAAATGATGCCATTTGGTTTTATAAACACTAGAGAAACCTTTCAGCGTGCCATCGACGTAGTGTTCAAAGACTTGATTGGTAAATGCATCATTGTCTACATGGACGACCTGATAGTATTCTCTAAAGATAAACTAAATCATGCTGCAGACTTGGCTAAAGTTCTTGAAAGGTGTATCCAGTATGGTGTCTCCCTAAATCCTAAAAAGTGTGTGTTGGGGGTTTCTAAAGGAAATATTTTGGGACACAATCTCAGAAAGAGGAATATCAATTGATCTAGACCGAATTGAGTCCATTCTGAAGATAGCCATGCCATGAAGTAAGGAGATGAGATCTTTCTTTGGAAAGATCAACTTTGTGAGAAAGTTTAACATAGCTTTTACAAAAATTGTAAAACCATTGAATTAAATGATGAAGAAAGATGTTGTAATCGAATGGAGTAATGAGGCAAAGGCCATGTTTTCTCAAGTCAAACAATCCATTTTGGAAGCGCCAATCCTCACCAGCCCTAACTACTTGAAGCCATTTTTTATTTATTCTTTTGCTTCTAAACACTCGTGTGTAGCTGTCCTAACTCAACAAAGAGAAGAGGGAGAGGAGAGGCCAATTACTTTCATGAGTTCTCTATTTAAGAATGTCAAAGTTAAGTACTCACCTCTTGGAAAACAAGCTTTTGCATTGGTTAGGGCTGTCAAGAAGTTCAGGCATTACATCCTCTGAAGTAAAATTATTGTTGTAGTTCCTGATGTTGCTGTAAAGTCTCTACTCATGCAGAGCAAGTTGGGAGAATGAAGGGAGAAATGGATGGCCATTTTGCAAGAGTTTGATCTAGAGATTCACCCTATGAAACTTATCTGAGGTCTAGGCTTGTCTAAATCCATAGCCGATGCTAGTCAGAACATTATTTGTCAGCAATACACAATGCAGTCCTTTTCCAATGACCCTTGGTATACTGATATCATATGTTTTATGCTCAATAATCAGTGCCCAGAGGGAATGAATATGACTCAGAGGAGGGCACTGAGAATGAAGAACTCCCATTATATGCTCAAATGAGGATTTCTCTATAGGAAAATTTTTGAGGGAGTGTACCTACGATGCCTTGATCAACAAGAGGCTAAACACGTGATTGTTGAATTCCATGGGAAACATGGCACGGGTCATGGTTGTGCATATTTGTTAGCACATTAGATCCTCAGATCTAGTTATTACTAGTTGTGTGTGTTCAAAGATTCCCATCAACATGCAAGAACATGTCACATATGCCAAATTTTTGCATCAAAAGAACGCCATTCAGCCATGCCATTGTAGCCTGTTTATGAGGTAAGACCATTTTCCCAATGGGCACTAGATTTTATTGCCAGGGTAATTAACCCTAATTCTTCTGCAAGACACAAATTTATTTTGACTACCACAAATTACTGTATGAGATGGACAGAGGCTATACCTTGCAAGAACAACACGATAGAGGTAGTAATCAAGTTCCTCACCGAATGCTTCACAACTAGGTTTGGAGTACCCTTCGCATTGGTATGTGACAATGGCTCTTCCTTTTCTTCTGCTGAGTTCATTTCATGGGCTTATGATCACAAAATTGTTTTAAAGTATTCTTCAAACTATTACCCACAAGGAAATGGAGTTGCATAATCAACTAATAAGAATCTCTTAAGGGTAATCAAAAACTGCTAGAGAATGATCCTAGGGACTAGAATATCCATCAAAGATCTGTGTTATGGGAAGATAGGACTAGGATCAAGGCTACTTTAAAGACTTTTCCATTTAAGCTAGTGTATGGCCAAGAGCCTGTGTTCCCTATTCACTTGCAAATACCTATCCTTAAGTTTATGTATAATTTTTACTCTAGTGATGATAGAATTGAAGTAAGGTTAGCTAACTTGTTGAAATTAGAAGAGCAGAGATATGCCTCCTTGCAACAATTCTTTAGACACCAGGCTATTGTCAAATGTTAGTTTGAAAAAAGAGCCAAAATAAAGGCTTTCAAAATATCAGATCTTGTCCTGGTATGGGATAAATCCAATGAAAAGAAGGGCAACCACCATAAATTTGATAAGCTCTGGCTGGGTCCTTATCAAATTGCTGAAATCCTAGGAGAAAATGTTTTTTAGCTGCGTAGTTTAATGGGAGAACTTGTTCCATTTCCTGTCAATGGATAGTTTCTTAAACATTATTTTGAGTTGTAAAGTTTGGTATTTTGTTGGGCTGTACATCTATGTAAACAATTGGTTTTTCTGTTTGTAAATAGTTTGTTTGTTTTCTATTTGTAAATAATTTGTTGTTCTACTTGTAAATAATTTTTTTGTTTGTTCGTTTGTTTCATTTTGTTCACTTCCTTTGTTGTTTTATGTCTATCTTGTTTGGTTCTTTGGGGTTTCTCTGTTCTTTCCATCTTCAAATGGTGGGTTGTTATCTAAAGTGTACTTTGGTTATTATGAGAGAAGTGGTTTAGATATTTTCAGGTTTTTTGATTAGATGATTTTGTCCTAAATTCATTATTTTATGCCCATTATCATTAAGAGTTGTGGAAAGTATTGAAAACAAGGGGCAAAGTAAACATTCTTCATTAGCTACCTCTCAATCTGTCACAAATCATCAAGATCATCTCCCTTTGTAATGGTATATTTATCCTAGGGTGATAGTGTTGTAAGATTTGAGTGAAAAATTCAATCCCCCCAGATGCTCTTATGAGGTCCATGGGTAGTTTTCAACCCAGAATAGATGTCAAACATCTGACATATTGAGAAAATTGAATCAACTATCTAAAAATCCAAAGAGAAAAGAAAAAGAAAAGAAAAGATAATTATCTAAAAGAAAGAAAGACTCAATATGAATAGGTGATTCTAGTATCTCTACTGGGGCTATGGAGGCTTGACTGGTAGTAGAGCAATGCTGTGAGAAAACTAGAGTTATCTCCATCGGGGCTATGAATGCCTAACTGGTAGCAGAGCAATGCCCAGGATATCATTGCACAATAGCTAAAGGGAATCAACTCATGAAGTTCAAATCTTGCATAGTGTTGTTCAAAATATGAGGAAAACTTTATAAAAGAATGATGCACCATCAAGCACACACATAGATTCAGGGGTAGCCAGTGTTGACTTACATTTGAGATTCTAGCTCAACCTTGGTTGTTAAAACTAGCCCGACTAGAGTTGTAATGTTCATAAACAAGGAGTTCTAGGTAGTTGAATCCTTTAGTTTCTTGGAAATGGTTAAATCATTTTTCCAGCTAAGTCACCATTTGTTATGCCTTGCATAACCACCCCATTTTATTCTGGAACAAAATGGGTCCCCCTTTTTCTTTCGCTTTCGTCGCCTTTGGTTTTTTATTTCGGTCTTGAGAGTTCTTTTGTTTTCCTCCTAAGTCTATATTTTTTTCTATTGGATTTTGGTTCTGCCTCGGCCAGAATTGGGTTTCTTTTTGATAAAATTGAAGCCATGAGAAATGATAAAAATGATATATTTTATATGCTTTTGAGGACTAATAGAGGCATTGTTTTGTAGGGTTAACTCATACCTCTGATGCATTTTAGAAGGAAGTCAGTTGGAAAGCATGCCTCAATTAGATGTAGCACAAAAATCCTCAAAGAATAAAGTTGGATGTAGAGGGTCAATGACTTTGAAAGAAACACAAAGATTTCAAGGAACTTAATGATGCAATCTTAAAACCTTCTTCAAGCACCCCAATGGAGATAAAGCCTAAATGTCTCACTCATGAATAATATCCTTCTCCAATGGATCCAAACCCCTAGAATGATCTTAAGGGGAACAATTATACTTGACTTGAAGGTTTCCAAAAGCCCAAACCTTTGTCTTGAACAAAATCCACTTTTCCACCTTAAGTAGCCTTCTAGCCCTATTAGGCCTCTAGCGAAGGATTTTTGACTTTTCTCTCAAACTTCCCAAAGGGAACTCCAATCTAATGACTGAATGAGATGAGTTTTATTATCCTACACAACATACTAGGTTCTTGATAGCATTTCTTTAAGATAAACCCTTCCAAAACCTGTTGTCTCCTCAAAAACTAGGCCCAATTAGCCCTCTTTTCCAAAGTAACCCCTCTCTAAACTCAACCTCTGACCATGAAACCTTCAATAGTCTCCTAAAACATCCCCAAACCAAGGATTTTCATAATTTTAGTCTTCTATGACACCCCTAACACGCTCAAACACAAAACCCTCCTTAACTTGCCTCAAAAACTAGGGCTTCTTGAAAACTAACCTTCCAATCACTTCCAAAACTTTCTCATTGACTCTACACCATTTGGACAACATATTGAATCATTAGAAACTCAAAAAAATACCCCTCCTTCAGGTAGATCTTCCACTGCTATACCCTATGTTCCATCTTCATGCTTTTTGCTTTGCCAAATCACTGTGCACACATTAGTGTTCCTCTTCCCTACATATTACTTTGTTATTTTATTATGGTACATGTTAAATGAGATCCATTTCATAGGTGTTCAGTCAAAATACTCCATGAAATGGATCAATCATCCATACAGCCTCTTAAAACCAATGAAAATCCACACCACCTTAAGGACGGTCAGTTGTAGAATGCAAAGAAATTGATTATTATTGTCATCAGAGCATTCAATGGTATTAAAACATACAAATACAAAATCCTAAAACATCCAACTGCTTATACCTTCAATAGGAATCAATATTTCATCAAGAAAACACAGAAAAAATATAAGAAACATAAATTTTATTGAGTTTTCATATAATAGTTCGTACAGTCCTTTCTCCACATGCCCAACCTCCATAAAAATAATTATTTTTGGGTTATAGAACCATTCCCCAACTGATCCAACCATTTTGCATTGATTTTCTTTCATTAAAGTGACTACATCTTCTAAAACCCATTTACCCACCTAAAGTGGAATTCAAAAATTTGAATTTACAAACTTGAAATTTGAAAAAAATTCTACCACCTAAAAACTATTGGATCTTCAATATCCAACCTTATTTGACCAAACTAAAGCATTATATTACTAATTAAACCCATAGAACATTACAATTCCATTTACATAGCATTTTGGTCCTAGGGTCCTTATTAGGACCCTTAGGACCATCGACTCTCTTAACACATTTATCCTTTCCAAATTCCATTATAGGCTTTAAAAGGTCATAGTTGATTTTTTGATTTGCTTGACAGGTCCTCTTGACCCCTGCACACTTGCGATCCTTGAAGAGCTTCTTGAAGGCCTTAGGTGCTCCTACACCAAAGTCACTGAGACTAGCTGGATGTCTTGCTGACTGGCTATTATGTTCTATTCATTTGAAGTACATCGGTTGCCCAGACATTTTGGTCACCATGATTTTTTATATATCTCTTTGACTCGAGGAAGTCACGCCAACAGTTGTTCACAAGGCTGGCGTTGGGGAAATTTTTTGCTTTCGGCATGACCTCCGGCTGACAAATGAATCTCTCACTGAAAGGATGTCATCGTATAGTCTAATGATGTATTTAGGTCTGTTGGAAGAAGTTGCACTCAATCAAGGAAGGCTCATTCAAGGTAATGTCTCACCAAATGAAGGTGGTCTCGCTGAAAGGGTGTGGCTTCGGGGTAATGTCCCACCAAATGATCGTGGTCTCGCTGAAGGTTTTTTCCTTCGGTGTGATGTCTTCACAACTGGGGGGAGTCTTTCTGAAATGAAATGGTCTGAGCTCGCTGAAAGGTTTGAGTTCAAGGTGAGGTCTGGCTGAAAGATTTTGAGTTTGGCATAATGTCTTGCCAACCCAATGAAGTCTCGCCGAAGGACTGTGCCTTCGGTTTAGTGTTTTGAGCTCGGGGAGAAGTCTTGCCAATCGACAGTGTAGTGCCCTCTGTTGTGACCTTTCCGGATTTTGTGTAAGTGTTTAATTGTGTTATTGTTGTTTTGTGTGTGATTAGTGTTAACATAATATTTGATGGAATTTGTACTCATTTAATTAAAATAGCATTGAGTAAATAAAACTAGAAATTAAGATGAAAATTAAATAAATTAGTTTTATAAAATAATAAGTAAAGAGTTTTTTTTAGGCCGCGTGAATCGCAGCACGACCCCCTATAAACTGCGCAGCACCCGGTAAACTTTTTAACGGATCAGCGGCGCTATACACACGCTCTCCGGTACCACTTCCGATCGGGAGACTAGAACTCGTGACCAAATAGAGCCAAGAACGAATTACTTTAGCTAACCGAAAGCTAGGCCCCACCCAATATTAAGTAAAGAGTTATTAATAAATAAATAAACTAATTGTTTTGTAAAAAAAAGTATTCTTTAATGATATTCGATAATAATTAATAATTTATTAGTTGTTCAAAGATAATTATCCCAATGGCGTGAGGGGTAAATAGTATTTCCAATAGATTTTAATTGATTGGACGGAAGTAGATAGCTTGTTACTAACTAAAGATAGATTAGATTCTAATCGAAAATAGAAAAGATGAATAATATTGTGTTAATATGTTCTTTTTAAAATTAAATAAATGGCAAGATAAGATTTTGAACTAAAGATAAAAGCAAGGAAAGCAATTGGAAAATGGAAAGTGAATAGTTCATTGCTAATTAAATAAATAATAATAAAGCATTGTGATAAGATTTTGGGAAGAGGAAACAGCAAGAAAAGCTAGAAAAAGATGGTATACGCTTTATCTTCCCCTGTCTCATCACCTTCCAAGCAGAGATTTCAATCATTGAAACTCATAAATTAGAATTGAAGAGACAACTCTGGGGGGGAATTACATTCTTATGGAGGGAAGCATATGTTGGAGGGGGTGGGATGGACGAGAGAGAAGGGAATTATAGTAGAATGAAGGTCTTTCCCCATTTGTGTTTCTTTTTTTGACAACTCTAGGTATGTTTGTGCAGCCCTCATCATCTAAATCTGCGTAATGGTGTGCGTATGGAACACAAGCAAAGCTTACAATGTTGGGATGTGTTATAGAGTGTTTCTTTAATTCAAAAATTTTGAGAGCTTCCTTGTAAAATCCTTTTTTGTGCTTAACCTACACCCTTGTGCATTCCTTGAGCTAGCATTTATTTGAGGAACTCTATTAAACGTTTCACATGCCTTGGCTCTGCTCAGCTTTTTGCTTGTATATCTGTCATCGTAGCGCTAGAATGTAGACTTTCGGGGGGCGTATAAATTCAAATGATCTCCCTGATACGGAGGGAAACCCGTTACATCTGCAGTACTTGAAAACTGTATGTTGTAGAAGCTTAAATAATCTCTCTATTTTTATTGTCAACCTGTCTCAGCTACGGCTCTTGAACAATAATAGAAAATTTTAAAGGTTTTAATAACCTGCTTGATCCCTCTGACAATCTATCACAGTTGCAGCACTTGAAAATAAAACATTGTCAATTACTAGCATAACATAGAGCTTCCCATTGATCGTGGTGAAGTTATTTTCCAAACTGGCACGTCTCTGGAAACTCGCCACCAATCAGATATGCATCAAGTTCAAAAAAGAAAAGTAGAAAAATTATTTCTCCTCCCCTCAAGCCACGTATTTTCACCTCACCCTTCTCCTTCCCTTTAGACTGGTGGATAACATTTTGGATTTGATAATAATGCAAGTAGATGGCGATATTCCAAATTCTAATAGTCACTTTCTAATATACTTGGCAACCTATTACTGTGGCGGCATTTAGAAGTGAGACATTGTACAAAATTTAATAGTCTCCCTGAAATCATTGACCACCTTTCACAGCTGCAACTTTTTGACTTGCAAAGGTGTAGTAAATTTAACAATCTCTTTGGTTTCATTGTTAACCTGTCATAGTTGTGCGTTATTTATGATATGGTCTTTTTCGATGTCATTATGGTTTAATTCTTCAGCTGGTATTTGATAAATTGTGTATGAAATTGAGGATTGTTGCATGCATTTCCTAATGATATTCGAAGGCTATTCCTGCCAGCATAGTAGTCTTTAGTAGTATTTGGCCATCATTGTCTTTATAATTTGATGTCACTCCATTCTCTTTAGATCATTTGGCTATGTGTTGATTTCTTTTGACACTCTGTTTATGAATTGCTATTTCGGTAAGGCATTCTTATCTGTTCTTGTGATAGTCTTGTTGTCTTACTAGCATTTGATGGAATATATCAAATATTTTGTTGTTTAGGTCGCTGATTCCTTTGTGTGCCCTTTATTTTCTCATTCAATCTTATTTGTAGTTTCCATATATTCATTTTCTGCTCATTATTCTTGCTGCAATGTACCTTATCTGGTATCAATACAACTATCGGCCATATCGAATAACTGGTAACACTTTAGATAGGGACTATACCTATTCCTTTTCCTTAACATGAGATATAGTACATTGCTTTGTGTTAGAAATAAATACATAAGTATCATCGAATTTTCTCTTTTTGCAGAAGGGAAATCTCTAGTATACGTGAACCTTAATATAAGATGGAATTGGGATTTAAGTGCCTCAATATCCATTCCATAAAAAGGCACTATAATATTTAAAAGGCATCCTATTATTTATAATACTCTTTAAGATAAAGAGAGGGGATTATATTCCCATAACTTTATAAAATATTTTATTGAATTAAATTTATAAGATATTGTAATATTAGGGATTCTTTGAAAAGATTTATCTTCTATTTATATTCCCTCCTCAAGAAATTAAAATATATAAATATGTAGTGGATTTAAAATGTATTTATGTGTGTACATTAATAAATTCAAGATTTTAAGGTGGTAAGTTTTAATATGTAGTTTGAGTATTTAGAGTATGGTTATCATTATCATGGTCTTAAGTGGTTTGCGCAATTACTTTAAATATTGGAATTGAATGTTAAGTTAGTAAGATGAAGGGAAAGTGGAAATAATGTTTTGGTAACGAGTTAACTACACAACTATTAAGTAGTTTTCAATTATGTTGATAAAAGAAAGGTAAAATTTAATTGTATGGGCATGGTTAGAGATTGATTAGGGTAATTCTTTAATTGGATAGTTTATTGGTGAATTGGGATTTTAATCTTTTGGAAATTGACTTCCTTTATATTCATTTAACGGTTGATTTGTAAGTTCTCGTTATGGATAAGTATTTTAGAATACTTGTGATAGTTATCATGAATTGTTTTAGTTAATTGTGTGATTTATATGGGTAAGTCATAAAGTTATTTAGTTCTAGTCATTAATTGACTGGTTAATAAATATTGTTCTGGTTTGAAATTTTGGTTGTTGTTTATTATGCGAGTGTTTGGTGGAGTTGTGAGTGATTGGATATTTAAGGTGTTCTTTAATTTGGTTCCTTGGAAGTTTTGGTGAGTATAGGATAATTTCGATGGTGTTGTCTCGGTTTGAATTTCTCTTGAGCTACTCCCGGGTTTTGAGAGGATTTCTATTTCTTAAAATTGTGTTGTTAGTTGATTGGAAACTCTTACTGTTTTGTCTTACCCTTGTTGATGAGTCCTTGAGTATTTGATTTGTTTTTTTGGGCTTCCAGAGGTGAGGGAAATCTTGTTGTCATGTTTGTTGATTTTGTCAAAGGTCTTTTGTTTACCAACTGCACGGGTATCTTGTGAGGAGGAAATTGAGGTCTCCCATGGAATGCCTAGTTGGTGGCTCTTGGTTTTATTAAGTGATTTTGTTGAATTAAAGGTTGATTTTCTTTTGCGTTTCCCTATCTGAAGTGACACCATTGTTTATTTGTGGATGGGTCTTGACGAATCTTCCTTTTTGTGGCTTTTTTGAGTAAAACTCATATTTGAGGGAAATTTTATCTTTGCATTGGAATTATTGGGGAAAAACTCTTGTTGTTTCATTTTACCCTTGTTTGTGGGTTTTCATTCTTTTTGGCTTCCAGAGGCTTGAGATGATTGTTAGTTGATGTTCTCTCTTTATGTGCCCTTGATGTGGCAAGTGTTTTGGTTTCATGATTTTGAAAGGGTTGTACGGAATCACTGAGATTTTGATTATGTATTTATAGCAAGATGGGTAATGCCTCGCATGCTTCTCTGTTGTAATATAATGTTCTTGTTATGTTGTATAACCCTTGGAGTTTGTTTTTTATGTTTTGAGTGTCTAGAGAGAGAGTGGCTCTAAGTGGGTGGTCATCGCACAAAGGGGCGCCAGGATAGCCCTCGTTAGAGTGAATTTAATAAGTGATAATTTAAATAATTAACTAGGGGATGGGTAGTAACACACTAAAAAGATAATTTTGCCTCATCTGCCTTTTAGTGCTACCACAGACTAAAGGGGATTGAGAAGGCTGTGGTTGGCATGATCGTTGCCTTGTCTTCGCAAGGTAACGGGCATTCTGCATGAGCAACCCTATGGGGCAGTTCCTTGAGATAGGTAGCCTGGATAACCATAGATGGAGGCGGCTCCTAGTGCTTGGTTGTCTGGATAATCCATCAGTAGATGGAGGCGGAACCTTGCAATAGGTAGTCTAGAGAATCCATGTTAAGCCATGCAATGACACTCTCCTCTAACACTCCTTATTATGTTTCTTCTTTGGAAATCCTCTGGAAGTGTTCCTTTGTCTTGAATTGATGATTTATTATTGTTTAAGTTTGAGTGATCTTATGTGTTTATATTTTTCTCTTGAGTTGGTCATATGTCTATGTTTGGAAGTATATTATGGGAGTTGGTTTAGATTGTGGTTGAATGGACTTATATTGATTTATGGAGTATTGCCTTGATACATCTTTGGTGTACTTTGTGGTCTTGTATGTTCTCATTGTTATTTGACTTATGACCTTGTACTCTTTGGTACTATGATATGATGTTATTGCAATTTGGAATTGTATTATGTTTACTAATTCAGTTGATTTGGAAGTGTTTCATGTTCATCCTTTGGTTACTTGTTTACTGGTCATTGCTTTGATTTATGTGATAGAATTTATGATTTTAAGATATTGTGTTGACTCTTGGATGTTGTTGATTATGTCATTGTAATCCTTGAGCTTTATGATACTTTTGTATGTTGTTGAGTCTTGTGGTTTCATGTTTGGATGTTCTTGGTTGAGGACTCTTCTTGTCAGCTCCTTAGCACAGGGGGTGGGTTTTCGGACCCATGTGGTTGGGTGGAATGTGCTAAGCACCCCATTGGGTCCCCAGTCAAGGATCGAGAGGTGCAGATTGGTGCTATTGTAGCGACTCCAGAGTTGTATCTGCCTTGGAGCCAGTTATGATATTGTGTATTTATCTGCTCACTTGTATCATGTTATCTTGTTGTATGGGTTCCATTCATATTTGGAACACTTTTGTATCATTGTACTTCTTAAACATTGTATTGTAATGTAACGTTAAACCTTCTGTGGCTATTGGCCATGGTAGTTGTTATTCAATGCATTAAAGTTAATCTTGCATATGTTGCATTTGCATACACAGATGGTTTCTTATCTATGATTATCATGTATGTGTTACATTTGATAATGTTTACTTTGTTATGGAGTATATCTTTGGATTTTATTGCTGTTGTATGGGTTTAAGTTCGTAATGTCTCCTTGTGTACCCCAAGGGATGTATGTGTTAGTGAATATACTTAAATAAAATTCATGTCTTGACTTAATGTGTATTACATGTATGTTATGTTTACTTTAAAAAAAAAAAATTGCTATGATTATTATTTAATTGTCCTTTGGGGTTCATACGGCCAAAGGGGCATTATAGGCAGGTCTCACCGAAAGAATAATCACATCAGGGAGAAGTCTGGCCGATTGTTGGATCTCTCACCGACATGGAATGGTCTCGATGTGATGTCTCATCGACCGAAGGTGGTTTTGTTGATAGTGGTGCACAAGAATATATGACTTCGGTAAGACTCCTGGTTGATGGCTTGTCTTTGATATAAGGTCTCACTGATTGAAGAGTCTCACTGATGGTTTCACTCTTCGGTGTGACTAATGGTAACCCGCTATGACCTCCTACCAACTGAATAATTTCTTTTTGAATGTGGATGTCTAACCAAGCTAGAACACAATGGTATAACTCTTAAGGGTTCGCTATTATGTCTGGTCGATAGCAATGGTCTCGGGGACAATTTTGGATATCGATATAAATTTTTTAACTCGGTATGACCTCTTGTCGATAGGTGGAAGCTATGTGGATTGCTGCTATGAAGTATAATCGCATCGGGAAGACATGGCTAGTGTCTCACTGACATGTGATTTTTTCTGAGGAACTTTTGACCGCTTGAGAATCTTACGTGGAGTATGTTCAACCAATCAAAGAAAGCTAAATGTGAACCATTGGTAGTTTGACTAATTGACTATTCTTGTGAGGAAGATCAACAGAGTATAATTGACATGGACTTACTCTAAGATCAAAAGTGATGGAACAAATCGGTGAACAATGGTGTGGAGATCTAATAGGAGAGTTAGATGCTACTTCAAAAGGGGGTAAACTTGCAGAAAGATCTAGAGCAGGAAGAAATCCAAAAGGAAGAAGAGGCCGTGAGTCTCAGGGATAGTTGTGGTGTCTACTGGCAAAGATAGATCGACATTAATGATAGTGCTTGAAAACATTCAAAGTAGCTCTACAAGGAAGTTTGAGGGTGGACATGGAGGCCAAGAGTTAATGCGATGGTTGCAAAATATCTAAGGGCCATCCCTAGAGTGATCCTTTACCGACATGGACATGGGGATGCACATTGAATGTAGCATTAACTTCATTCCAAAAATATCTGAGGGCCGACCCTTTTGTAACTGACTGATAATTTTGAAACCCTAAAAATAGGGGCCAACACATTCTTTTTGGCACGTTCTATATATATGGCACTTTTTCCTCTTTTGAGAAAGGAGATACAGAGAGATAGATTTTGAATAGTAGGAATTTCTGAAGGTAGAGAAACTTAAGAGTAGAATAGAGTAGGAGCTAGATTCAGCAGAGGCAGTAATGTATCTTTCAAGTTTTCTTAGTGTAGATGGAGATGATTTGAAGACATGGATTTTCTGTACACTAGTGATTGTGCCAAATTTTTAAATGTTGTTTATATGTTTCATAAATAGTAGAAGCAACCAAATTTAAATCTACTTCATATTATGCTTCAGAATGGTAGTTATCTTGGGTTAATCATTTGATTTGCAAAAGCTTTCAAGGAATGAAATTTTATTTTATGTTTTGTTTAAATAGTGGTTTGCAATCTATTGTTGAGGTTAGCACTGTGAATGAATGAAACTATGTGTTAATCAGAAGTTAATTTTGTTCTCCAGTTTTAGTTAGCGATTCCTTGAAAGGTAACAAGTGGTTAAGTTGGATGAATTATCATTCTTTACATTTCAAAGCTTTTGATCCTATCTTTTGCATTTTCTTTAAAACTCCAGTTAAAGTAGGTTTGAATTTATGTTTGATCTTAGAACAATCTAGAAGCTCAACACTAGCAGGCCCCTTGAACAATATAGTTCACATCAACCATTGAGTGAAATCAGCATAGTCGAGAACCGATTACCAAGAACTTGGGAGTTAGATATCCATGTGTTATTCTTTCTCTTTTAGGAGAGTAGAATAGTAATATTCTGCTTAACTGTTAGTGTGCTCATCTGACCCATCAACACCACCTTTTCCAAATAGACCTTTCCATCCTCCACCATATCTCGTACAAAATCGTATTACACATCAATATGTTTCATCCTGGCATGGAAAGTAGGATTTTTTGCCAGACAAATGGTACTCTAACTATCACAACAAATAGTAATTTTCCTTACATCAAAACCAATGTCAAAACACAATCTTCTAAGACAAATGGTTTCCTTACAAGCGTGAGTTGCTGCCATTTACTTAGCCTCTATAGTAGAAAAAGCAACTATAGCTTATCACTTTCTCATCCAGCTAACTACACCACCATTCATCATGAAACAATATCCATTAGTGGATCTTGTACTGTCAATGTCCCCTACCCAATCAAAAGCCACATACCCACGAATGCTAACAGTCCTCTGTGATTCAACCAAATTACCCTAGTAACACAAAGCATATTTTGAAGTGCCCTTGAAATATCTAAACACTCTTTTCACAGCATCCCAAAGCATCCTTCCTGGATTAGCCTTAAACTGACTAAGAACTCCCACTACTTGGGTTATGTCTGGCCTTGTACATACCATTACGTATATTAAGCTACCAACTGCACTAGAATAAGGCATTCTAGTCATGTCCTCCATCTCAATAGGATATTTTGGACAATCTTCAGCAGATAGATTTGTTCCCTACGAAACTAGAACAACTAGCTGCTTGCAATCAGTCATACAAAATCTCTCCAAAATAGTGTTAACATACTTACTCTAGCTGAGACAATTTTTTCTAGTTTTCCTTTCCCTGGTTATTTCCATTCCTATAATATACCTAGCTACACCAAGATCTTTCATTTCAAACTTTGCAGAGAACTGAGATTTTAGATCAAAAATCATAAACTTATTGTTGCCTATGAACAACATATCATCAAAAAAAAGAGAAATAACAAGAACTCAATAATTTTCAATCTTGAAGTATACATAATGATCTGATTTTGATCTTACAAAACCCAATGACAAAACAAACATGTCAAATTTCTAGTACCACATTCTAGATGACTGTTTTAAACCATACAAAGATTTCTTTAACTTGCAAACTAGATTTTCTTTACCTTTTACTACAAAGTACTCATGCTAGGACATATAAATTTCTTCTTCAAGATCACCATGAATAAATTTTGTCTTCACATCCATATACTCAATCTCCAAGTCATAATTTGTTGCAAGTGACAAAATAAATCTAATAGACGTTAGCTTTGCTACTAGAGAAAAGATTTCCCTATAATCAATTCTCTCTACCTAGGAATAACCCTTTGCAACCAACCTGGCTTTGTACTTTTTAATACTGCCATCTAGACCAATTTTATTTTTAAAAACCCATTTATAGCCCATAGGATTTCTACCTTCAAGCAATGGAACCAAATCCCAATTTTCATTCTTCTTTAATGATGTCATTTCATCATTCATAGCTTCCAACTAGGAATCTGAATCAGTCATTTTAACTGCCTCTTTTATAGTCCTAGGCTCATCATTATTAGTAATCAAAGCATAGGCACAACTAGAATCCATACCTATCAGGTTACTTTTTCTCACATGTAGACCTCCTCGCAGGCTGAGGCTGAGGTTATGATTCTTCTTAAGAACTCTCAGAGCTTCTTGAACTCTCCTCAGTTTCAGGTACACTAACAATGTGTTGTTGCTCTTTTTCAGGAGTTAGAGGTATTTCAACATCATTCTCCTTTTTATTTCCTTTCATCTCTGACTACAATTCCACTAAAGAAGGTTTCAGCTCTCAAAATATTACACTTCTACTGTATACAACCTTTTTAGTCATTGGATTCCAAAGCTTGTATCATTTCACACCAATGTCATAACAAATGAAGATACACTTAACAACTTTTTATTCCAATTTAGATCTATTTATATCTAGCACATAAACATATGCTTGATAGCCAAAGACACGAACATGTCTCAGAGACGGCTTCTTACCAGACCAAGCTTCCATAGGCATTTTATCAGCAAGTGTCAAAGAAGGAGATTGATTTACCAAGTAACATGTTGTAGCCACAACCTCAGCCTAGAACTTTTGCTCAAGACCAGCATTGCTCAACATACTTCTTTCCTTCTCCATCAACATCCTATTCAACCTTTCAGCAACTCCATTTTGCTACGGAGTGTAAGGTGTTTTTTTATGCCTCTTAATTTCATGGTCTTTGCAATACCTTTCAAATTCTGCAGAACAAAATTCACCACCGTTATTTGTCCTCAAGCATTTAATTTTCTTACCAGTTTGATTCCCAACCAAGTTCTTGAACTCTTTAAACCAGCTAAACACTTTTGATTTACTTTTTAGAAAATATACAAATACTCTTCTCAAAAAATCATCAATGAATGAAACATAATATTTTGAATTCGATAATGAAGGAACATATATTGGACCAAAAACATTAGAGTGAATATAACCTAGAACACTAGAAGATTTATGAGGACTAGAGTAAAAGAAACACGATGATGGTTTCCATATATATAATCTTCACAAAATTGAAATTCCAGGTTACAATCATCAAGCCCCTCAACCAGGTTTTTATTTTTCAAGGATTTTAAGCATTTCTCACCAATATGACCTATCCTCTCATGCCAGAACATAGTCTCCTCTGTAGGAAGTTTAACTTCCAGAGAATTAGCCTGAACAGGGACTTTAGTCTCCACTTCTGCATGAACAGCCTTCTATGACTTTGCAAAGACATGTTACATTGAACAAGTGTGTCCAACTTGTACAGAGTACCAATACGGGCACCCCTAGCCAGTACCATCGAGCCTCTAGTAATTTTACAGCCATGGCTAGAGAATGAGACTTGCACTCCAACATCATTCAACTTACTTATAGAAAGTAAATTCTGAGCCAGACTTGGTATATGCAATATGCCATAAATTCCCTTAAATATTACCATTACGAAACTAAATTCTGACTCTTCCATGACCAACAATTTCCTTAGATGAATCTCTTGCCATGTACACCTTTCCACCATCATATTTTTCATACTTAGTAAACCAGTATCTATGAGATGTCATGTGGAAAGATGCTCCAGAATCAATCATCTAGACATCATTAGATTCCCGAGTTGCCAAGGCTGCTATGAAGGCATTTGCATTGCTCTGAGAAGAATCATTGTTACAAGAGTTCTTCTTCTTTTTCTCCTCTTTTCAATCCATTCAGACATGACCAGGTTGCCCACAATTCTACGATTTCACCTTGGATTTCGTACTAGGAGACTTTGATCTCCCTTCTAATTTTGATTTGGACTTCTTGTCCTTCTTCTTTCCTTTTTCTTTTGATCTGCCTCGAACAACAAGAGCCTCCTTTTCCATCTAAGATGATTTCCTTCTCATTTCTTCAAACAACAAAGAAGCAACCACATATTCCATCTTGAAATTGGTTGTCATGCTCCCAATCACCATCACCAAGTGATTTCAAGAATCTTTCAAAGAACATAACAAGTGCATACAATGATCTTCATCATCAATCTTTATGCTCATAGATGTTAACTGAGCAATCAGTGTGTTAAACATATTTAGATGATCAACCATAGATGCCCCTTCCTCCATCTTCAAAGAGTATAACTTCTTCCTTAAGAATATTTTTTTCACCAAGGATTTACCCTAATAAATATCTCCAATCTTCCACAAAGAAGATGCAGTCTTCTCTTCATGAATGTTAAGAAGAACAAAGTCTACTAAACAGAGTCTTATCAGCCATTTTTCTTTTCTTTTTGTGAGATCCCAATCTTCTTGCTTCATAATAGAAGGTTTCATTCCAAACACAACAAGATAAAGATCATGATCCATAAATAGTTCTTCCATTTTTGAGTTTCCACAACTCAAAATTGCTGCCATTGAATTTCTCAATTTCAATCCTTCCTAATGTGCTTGCCATCTTAATCTATAATTTAAATTACCAGACTTCTAAAAGACTCCCACTAAAATAGAATTGACACAAAAACCCCAACCTACCCACAAGCATAATACAACTAGCCAGGCTTTGATACCACTTGTAAGGAAAGAATGCAAATGCGGAACACTTTCCTAATGTCAAAACTCAGAGAAGAATGCAGATATGACTTTCAATTTTATAATTACATACCATTAAGATGCACATGAAGGAAACAACAAAATAGAGAGATAAATGCAAACACAATTTGACACCAAATTTTATGTGGGAAAACCCTTAAAGGGGAAAAACCCACCACAAGAAAGAAGATCACTTGTATTATAGTAAAAAAATTACATACAAGATTCAGACTGGTCTTATAGATGTCAATATTATAGTAGCAATTTACTTGACCAATTTCAAACAAAATATCACTGTTACAATGCTTGCTTCCAGGATACAATGAAATTCACAAACTGATCAAATTGATCCAACCATCGAACTATAGAAACATTGAACCATCAAAAACCAATCGAACATTTTTTAGTTCTTATACGTTTTCTTGTATAGCAACAACCATAATCAATTTCAATTCAACTTCCTACATAGAGCACCCATTGAACTTCCCATGAATTAAAATGACTTCCTCCAAGTCAGCAACACCTCCATGTAACAACTCACAACTCAGCAAACCTTCATCCTGTGCTTTTCTCCTTTATACTGCACTACCCTTGCACAATCAGCCGCCACCTGTAGGGTGGTGGTTTAACTTTCTACCGCCGGACAAGAAAACAACACCTAAGGTATAGTGGTAACCGTACTACCACTAGTCAGCTTTAATACCTTCATGGTAAAGAGGTAACACATAGCACTACCGCTGCACAACCAATGAACCCCTATAGTATAGCGATGACACACCTCACTACCGCTACACACCCAGTGACCTCTCACCCTATGGAAGTAACCACTCTACCACTACATGACCAAAAGGTTCCTATAGTATGGAAGTAAATGAATAATCAGAGCACTTGTGAACTCTTTGCTGCTTGGTGATAGAACTAGGGTCTCTACCAGTGAGTTTGAGGCACATGAACTCAATAGAGGGCTTTCATTTCCACTTTTGGATTTTCATAAATTTAGAAGTAGACTAAGTCTCTAACAGTGGTTTCCTAGTCGCACCGAACCTATTTTTTGAAGGTTTCTGTAGATTTGGATACCCGTTTGGATGAAACGGGCTCCAAAGTAGTTTTTCTAGATCTGGGACAAAGTCGACCAAATTGGCACAAGTGTCCCAGATAACTTCTGCATTAGTTTCACTAGAGTTCTAGACCTTCATTCCATCCCTTTTCAACCTCCAGGTGTGTGCACATTCTATTTCATAACCTTCTATCTAGTTTTTTTTGCATTTCTAGGTCATTTATCACATGCTTGCATATCAGAATGTGTTTTCAAACATCCTACATTTTAATATTTTTGCATTAATAATCCATCTCTTTAATTCATTCTTTGCATCTCAACATCATATTTAAGCATATTGCATCCATCCATATATTAATCTTGAATCGATACATTATCATTTTGGGTCAATTTTTCTCCTTTTAGGCAAAAAAACCTAGAAGAGTTAGAGAACCTTGTATACCAAAATCATTGTCCACACCTTCATCCTCTTCTGAGCAATCACTAGCATCAAACACTTCACTTTCTTCATTGATGTATAAACTTTTCTTCTTCTTTCCAATGTTCTTTCTTTTAGGGTAACTATTTCTTCTTTCTACTATCAAATTCTTGCTTGGAATTGTCTTCTTTACCATATGGACACTTTGAGGCAAAATGACCTATTCTACCATATTTAAAACACTTAAAATGGAGCCTACCTTTATACTTTTCAGATCTTGTTCTTATGAAGTTTTCTTCTTCATCATTAGTTTCTTCATAATCAGATGCAATGACATCGGCTTTTTCTTTCCTATCAGCTTCATCTTTTTCTATCTTGACAACCTTAAATGCAACTTCTCTCCTAGATGATTCAACACTTGGTATTATTATCTCATATGCAGTAATTATGCCATGCACCTCATCAAGAGTATGTTTATCAAATTATCTTCCTTCTTCGATAGCATAAATCTTGGCATCATATTTATTTGTCATGGACCTAAGAACTTTCAACACAACATCTTCTTCTTTTAGATCTACACCATATCCTTTAATGGAATTTACCATATCATCAACTTTCTGAAGATAGTCTACAATATTCTCTTCTTAGATCATTGTCAAGCCTTCAAATTTGTCTCTCAACACTTGTAACTTTGCAAACTTCACTTTGGTGTCACCTTCATAGCTTTTCTTCAATTTTTCCCAAACATCATAAGAAATTTTACAATGCATAACTTTTCTATGCACACAGCCAAAAAAATTGTTCATAATAATAAACCAAGATTTCT
The DNA here is from genome assembly GCA_007258455.2 of Sequoia sempervirens. Lineage (NCBI taxonomy): Eukaryota > Viridiplantae > Streptophyta > Pinopsida > Cupressales > Cupressaceae > Sequoia > Sequoia sempervirens. The sequence continues at coordinate 4,062 of VDFB02329578.1, read as the reverse complement.
TATTGTCCTCTTGAATCTTCTTTGTTGCAGGATCAATAGGAATAGGAGCATGAATAGTATATTGGGTCTCAACACATGCCTAGATTTTAGTTCCAAGAGAAACTATGTATCATTCCATTAATGATCTCCATTCAGCATAGCTTGTTCCATCAAACATAGGTGGCTTGTTTGAGCCTTTCTAAAATGACATTGTGTTCACCTAACTAGGATCTACCCAAGCCAGTTAAGCTTCTCCTAGGGAACCTAGGGCTCTAATATCAATTCTTAGAACAAAATGATCTACTGAGGGGGGTGTGAATCAATAGATATTAAAAATGTTTAGTTCCTAAAAAAATAATTTATAGATTCAACTTTAAACTCAAATGTGCATATTGAAATACTAAAGATATGATGACAACAAGCATAAGAGAGACCAACACATAACACCAAATATATGTGGAAAACCCAAGATGGGAAAAACCACAGTGAGAAATGCTGCTAGGATCTACTATCCTAATCTAGCCTCACAAGCATCAAAGTTCAGTTACAATGTTTAGGGATACAACCCAAGGAAGAAACAACTCCTTGTTATGAAGCTACAACTTCAAGGATGCTACTATACCCTAATTTGAGCTACAACTCAGTGAAAATGGACACTACAACCTCTTACAAACTTATGCAATAGACTATGCACCAAATGGTTCTACACAACCTACAATGCATCAATTCAATTCCTAAGCTCTCCCTCTCTCTTTCTATTCTTCCTTACTCCACTATAACCAACTTCATGAATTTTTAGATTTTTCTTTCTGTTACATTTCACCTTCCTCTATGTTCAGACACTCGCATTCCTTCTGTTTGAATCCCTTCATTCAATTCATTCATATTCAAATAATCGTTAGGGTTTTTTCCACTTGCAACCTACTTCAGTAAATTTCAAAATATCGAGCCACACACATACTTTCTAGCTCATTAGACATCACCATTCCCTCCATCGAGCCATATAGCATTAAATTCTTTTTTAGAGAATTGTCCTTTGTTCTCTCCATAAAATCCTAAAATATGATTGTGCATTTAATATATTCTCTTGTCAATATGATCTAACTTGATTCTTGTCTCTACGATCATTTGAATTGCCTCCCTGTGCATCAAAAAACATTACAATTATTTTTGAAATAGATAGAACATTTAATTCTCAGTGTCATGTCAATTGCTAGTTGAAACCCTCATTCACACTTTTTATAACTCTTCAAATCTCTACATTTGAATTATGGTCATCAATCTACACCTTTGCACCATGATCCTATGATCATCATTCACTATTACAACTTTAAGTCATGACCATCCGATAGGCAGTCATTTAAATCTTTGTCATTAATCTTATCATATCGCTTTGTCATTGGGACATCATCCAAAATCTTGTCGATACAAGCAAGTCACAATGATATGCATTCCATATTATCTAATTAGTCCCACAACCTACATGTCATCCATGTCATCACCAGGAAATTTACAACACTGATGTGAAATGACATATTGAGCACTTTTTCATTGCCATCTATTAACCATCACCATACTCGGGTCCCACTTAGCACTTCATCGTTCTGCCAGAGAGACCTTCTTCAGGGTCCTGGTGATGTCACTTTCTTCATTAGATAGGAAGGTCATCATTGTATTGGGGGGATAGCCTTTGTAGACATGTCAAATTTACATCATGCATAATCATATTCCATTCAACAAATAAATCAGGACTTTATTTCATTGAAATCCAATTCATTCATCTCACTTTGATTTGATTTAAATCCCTAAATCATGTCAAATTGGTCAAATCATCCTAATTATCATTAATTTAATCTAACCATGATTAAATGATAATCCTCACCACTTGCATTCTCTATATTTAGCCACTTGCACAAATAAATTAATTTATTGATTTATTAAAACCCTCATTTTCACCCAACATAGCATTTATGGGGAATATTTCCTCAAGTTTGAAAATCATGACAACTTGATTTGTCCCTCCAACATTGCATTTATCTCTCTTTTTCTTGTCCCCCTCTCTAAATTTATTGCAAAATTTGAATTCAAATTTCCCCCCTCTTTGGCACACTTCCCAAATTTTGCACATCCATTGGCCTATCATCACTTGACAAGTGGCCTATTCTCATTGGTGGATCTTTAGTATCACATTCACCCTCTTGGCCAATCTCTCATCAAGAAAATCTATAAAAGAAAGCCTTAATGCTCATTCATCCATCTACAACTTTTGTGCAAGGTTACTCCCTTGGTTTGAGAGCTAATCTTGTTCACAACTCCACAAATCATCTCCACAATCACTCATGCATGGTCACTCTCTTCATTTTAGAAATGATCTTGTCCATCATTATCATTAGCTTATCTAAAGGGGTTGGGAAAGGGCTACTTTCCACATCAAAGTAGCACCAATCCCCCTATGAGATGATGTTTGAGTAAATTAGGAATAGATTTCATGCTTATTTCATTTATAATTTTATGCTAGTTTGGTGATGTTATTGTTTCTTTTGCATTTACTCAACAATTTCATAGGGAGAGTGATTATCTCATTTGTTCAACATTGACAAATTTATCCCATATTTTTCAATCTTTGATAAATGAAACCTATTCAATGAATACATTTAGCACGAGTCTTATTTCTGCTATCTTTAAATTTGTTGTTGTCATATTTGTGTGAATCATAACATTATGGTTTTTACTATCATGTAAGTACTGACAGTGATTGTTCCATTGACTTTATTGGTGATTCCCATCGATGCATTCAGACAAGCACTCTCACATTCTGATAAGAATAAAAGAAGATATTTAATGTCCACAAACAAATCATTAATGTCGGTCAAGGAATGTTCATGTAGCTCTTAATGCAAAAATAAGCCCTTTATTTGAGAGCAATTATTGAGGTGCAAGCCCTTAGGTTGTTCTGGTGGTAACCTCCTCTTTCCTGATACTAACATAGTTTACCATTGTATTTCTAGAAATGAGACATGCGAGGGATACAACAACATGTCAAGTGGGGGATTGAAATGGGTCACAAAAACTATAGGAACTGCCATGCTGTGCCTTGAAAAAACCACTAGGAAACAGTTCAAGATAGCAATTGCCAATGCAAAGCTCTTGCAGGCTGTTATAATGTGAAACAATCTGACGTGGTTGCAGTACTTGCAAATAAGTTTTAGTGTTTCTTGTACTTACTTTGTCGATCCCTTGCCTTGTGTTTGTTATCGCTATGTTCAATTTCTATTAAGAGCTTTTGATTTCAGGTGGCATGTATGCATGAGATTTGTTTTTGACATCAATATTTCCTCTTTCTCAAATGCATAATGCACGGCTGTCCTACCCCTTTTATCTTGAGCGGTTATTGGAGCACCATGATTAACAAGTAGTTCACATATATGTGTGTGTCTTTTCTTTGAAGCTTTGTGAAGAGTAGTCTTCCCTTTCTTATCTGCGGCTTTGACAAAGTCGTATATACTTTGCTTATCACATTTGCATAGCAACGCTTCTGCAATCTCTGTCCCCACCCTTGTAACTTTATAAATCTCTCCTTCAAATGCATAACACATAGTTGTCATATGCTTACTCTCCTTAACAATAACTAAAGCTCCATGAGCAATAAGTAGTTCACAAATAGGTTTGTTTCCATTCTTCGAAGCCTAGTGAAGAGCAGTCCTCCCTCTCACATCTGCGTCATTGACAAATCCATGTAGTTTTTGCTCATCACATCTGCTTAGCAAAACTTCTGCAATCCCTGTCCCCACATTGTCATTCTACCATTATTGTTGTGCATATTGTCAAATTGCTCTTATTGTTAGAGGGGGGCACGATTTAATGCTATACCTTGAAAGTTTGAAAGCAATATGGGAAATATTTCGAGCAACAACTTTCTACATATGAGTTAATGCATTGTTAATACATAGTTACCATCATCTGTCACCCATCTGTGAATGCTATCAAGTCATTGTTTAAATATACCTTTTGTGATCCAATGAAGAGATACAGTTACTATTTTACAGTGGAGTTATGCAGAATAGGAAATTGTGGAACTTTTAC
>VDFB02329577.1:0-17562 GCA_007258455.2 Sequoia sempervirens | reverse complement strand
GCTAGGAAACCAAATTTATCTATTGGAGCTATCTGATTACATGCATGCTAGCTTTCTACTCTGTTTTATATTTTATGTTGAAAAGATTGCATGAATTTAAATTATTTGTTTAAATTGAATGGAAAGAGGAAATTTAGATGCTTTTATATGAATGTGTTTATATTCTTCTTAAGTATGAAAGATGCTTGATAAGCTTAAATGTTTGTAAATCCCATAATTGGGTTATATTAACATATTATATATGTAAGTATGAGTGATTGAGTGTTTACTACAAACTATGTTAAGTAAAAGCTTATATAGTTAAAGTTTGATTTATGAAAGAGTTTGTGAAAGTTTGGATTATGAATTAGTTTGAATTACTATAGTAGAAATATCTTAGTAAGAGATTATAGGTTATTCCTAGGGTTAGGATAATCCAATGAAGGGAATAGTCTATTGTAGAGAAGGGGGATTCGCTATTCATGAGTTCTCTTCATCTAGAGAGCCTCACGGGACGAATTTCCCTAAACTACCTCAGGAACAATGCAAGAGTTCTAGAATCAGAAAGAGCATATCACAAAGATTCTATGGACAAACAGACAAGCTCTTGACCAAAGGACGGTAGCCTGGGATACAGACGACAACACGGTGCGTTGGCATCCCAGAGGTGCACTAGCATCTCGTACAAACCAGAAAGCAAACTTATCACATAAAATAGCTAAATGACTACTTCTACTCTAATTGCTAGGAACTTTTAGAATGCAGAAAAGTAACAAAATGTAGTAGAACTAAAATAAAGTGAAACAAAAATGATAGAGATAAGGAGAAGAAAGGAAAGAAGATGCTCACAATAATCTAAGTAATGAAGCCTCTAGCTAGTAGATATCTTCAATACCTGCATGCGATATATCTGGAGAAAGTGTTGGGGTTGTATAGGGGTTTTCCTCAATCAAACCCCCATTTTGGTGTTCTCACCTCCACGAAAAACCAGATAGAAAGAGAGAGAGAGAGAGTAACTAGAATGATCAAAGTGTGTGGTGAAAGAAAAACCCGCTTTAGGAGTAGAACTCGCACCACCAAGTATGAGTGATAAAAGAAAACCCTGCTCAAGGAGGAGAACTAGTATCACAAAAAGGTGATAAAAGCAATCCCCGCTCCAAGAGGAGAACCCATATCACAATATGTAGATGCAATAGATAGAGGATGTGAAAATTCCCAAGGTTCTCACAAGCATAAGACAAGGGAGATAGGTGTGAGAGCCAAGAGGGCCACAAAGAGTGTGGCTAAGAGAGCTTGAGAGTGCTTGAAGCTATTATAGCAAGCTATATGGAGTTGTGCAAGGAAGATCAAGATGGTAGAATGCTTGAAAGAGAAGCTAAGAAGGAGAGGAAGAAGTTAGAAGTAGAAGAATGGAGCTAGAAGTAGAAGAGAGTATAGCTAGAAGAAGTTAGAGAGAAAAATGAACTAAAAGGATAGGTTTTAATGAGGGAAAAGAAGCTTCTCCAGCCGTTACAAGGCGTCCTGGGTCGTTACCACTAACCAAGGGAGATGACAAGTGGAAAACATGCACGAAAATGGTCGTTTGAGCATTGAAATGTTGCAGGATGCTAGTGCGGCGTGCAGATGTCCACGCGACGTGCTAGTGTTAGGACACATCACACTACAAAACTATGTGAACAGGGAAAGCACAAAGTTCGATGCAAGGCTGACGCACGAAGGGTAGCTACTGAAAAGGGGTGTTGGAGCATCCTGAGAAGAGGAAAAAGGCTAATGCAGGGGCTAAAATGAGCCTACATAAGTGATAGGGGAGTGGACACTAAAGTAGGCACAAGAATGTATGTGAAATTGCAAAGGGTGCAATTTTACAACTATACATTTTGCCCCCACTTTAACAGGCATATGAATCTATGCTAATATGCATGCTAAAGGAAATATACTAAACATAAATAACATCATAATGCCAAAAGGATACTGTAGAGGAAGCATACAACTCTTCGAACCACAGAATCATGCCCCCAGGCTGAAGACCTGCAAAACCAATGCATTAGACAAGAAAAACCTGCACCAGACAACAATGTTAGCACACAAAAAATAAAGGATTTGAGTCAACAAAGTGAAAGAGACCTCGATGTAGAAGGTTGTCTCAGTACTATACGTCATCCCCAAATTAAGAAATAACACACTTAGAAGAATTATAAAACTAAGAGAGGAAGGGCATATACTCAGGATGAAGAAGATGTATATCTTTGATCCAATATATACAAAAGAGAAGAGAAGAGAGAATTTAAGAATGTAAGCACCTCACAAGCCAGAAAACCTGCAAGGAAGGTGTCCTCCAAGATCTCTCACATGAAAGAAACCCAAAAAAGCACCTTATAGACCCGCAGACCTGCAAGGAGGCATCCCCCAAGATCTCTCACATGAAGGAAACCGAGAAAGTGCCTTACAGACCCGTAGACCTGCAAGGAAGGTATCCTCCAAGATCTCTCACATGAAGGAAACTAAGAAAGTGCCCTATAGATCCGCAGACCTACAGGGAAGGTGTCCTTCAAGATCTCTCACATGAAGGAAACCCAAGAAAGTTCCCTACAGACTCGTAGACCTATAGGGAGGTATCCCCCAAGATCTCTCACATGGAGGAAACCCAAAGAAAGTGCCCTACAAACCTGCAGACCTACATGGGAGCAACCCCCAAGATCTCTCACATGGAGGAAGCTCAGAAGAAGCACCCTACAGGCTTGCAAACCTGCAGGGAGGTGTCCCCCAGATCTCTCACATGGAGGAAACCCAAGGAAGGGGACTCCACAGAGTCAGAAAGCGGATTCACAGGCGCACCTACAAAGCAACATGTTTACCCGTAGATAGAACATGTCTGAAAGTGGCCACACAGGAAAGTAAGCGGATAGTCGCACAAACCGTCAAAAAGTTGGAGTGCTTTCAAATGGGTCCCTCGGGAACCCTTCAAAATAAAAGGGGTCCACTCAAGGGACACGCTATTTGAAAAGCGAGGTCTAGTTAGGCTTCCCCCAAGCTAGACGCTAATGAGTTTATTTGAGAGAAAAACATTCAAAGGGGCTCCCTCAGGAACCCTTCAAGGGAAAAGGGGTCCACTCAAGGGATGCTTCATTTGAAAGACATAGAGAAGAGAGGGGGTCCTTAGAAGGACATACATCTCCATAACAAGTTATCCCTGCCCCTAGCATACAGGGGAGGGGAACCATGCAAGATACTTAGAACATACAGGATAAAGGTAAACCTCGATATCATTGTCATGCAAAGAAAAGGTAGGTGCATCAAATTTTTTGTATTTTATCTTTCAAGGCCTTACATTCACTAGTGGAATGGTCAGGCACTCGATGGTATGCAGAGAAAGAATGTTTTTCTTTATCATGCTTATGAAATTTCTTGCGTGTAGGAGAAGGAAGAGTAATCAAGCGGGCTTTGAGAAGCCACAACATAATGCACTCTTGCTCAGATAAGGAATGAGGAGCAGGAAGCAAACCTTTCTCATGTGGAGAAAATTTTGACTACTCACAAGAAGAAGATACGAAGGTAGCAAATAATGGAGGATCTACATGGAGAGTATTATTCCGGCAAAGGGGATCATACTCCTCTATGAGATCACCATCGTCCTTGAAAAAAATACCAACACTAACCTCCTTAACATAAGTGTGATCATCTTCCTCAGAAGGAGGATCAACACTAAGAACATTACAATTATCCCTCGATATAGAAGAATGACCATCTTCGATAGCGGGTTTGGATGACATTATTGGAAGGTCTAAGTGGATCGGGTCGACTTTATATTCCCCAATGAAGGAGTCTGTAAAGTCTAAGGAACCCCAATCATCACCAAGACATGCATTCTCTTGGGAAGAGGTAGAGGGAGTAGACTTAAGATTTCTTGCTTTAGAAGAATTTTCTTCAGGGACATTTGTCTCAAGAGTATCCTTTGTAGTAGGTACTGTTGGAGTAAACATCGACACATTGGAAGACCCTAAAGGAATAAGAGTAGGCATAACTGAAACCTGACCGATAGCTACCATCTCACATAAGTGCACAGCCTCAGGGTCAGCCTTAACTGTGACTACTTTATTATTACAAATGAACTTAATATATTTATGCAAGGTAGACGGTACTACACCCATAGCATGAATCCACGACCTACCAAGAAGAAGGTTATAAGGTAACTTTTCTGCCATAACATTTACAAGGGTGGGTACAGTAATGGGTCCCAACCTCAAAGGCAAGACTATTGTGCCTAGGGCTTGTCGGCTGACATTATCGAACCCTCGAACAATAATAGAAAAGGTATTAAGGGAAGAAGAATCGATGTTAATTTTAGACAATAGATCAATGCTACATACATTGAGCGTTGACCCCGTGTCAACGAGAGTACATCTAATGCCAATTTTATTAATGTTAACTATAATCATTAGAGGATCTACTTGCTTTTGTACTTCCAAGGGCGTGAGTTCCTACGGATAGAACGTAATATTCAACGAATCCACACGAATATGGGTTGTCAATGCATTAGCATCCGTCAGCCTAACGGAAGAAGGAAAGAGGATTTTTTGCAAGGCTTTCTAAAGCATACCTTGATAAACCGGAACAAACTGAAGCAAGTCCCATAGTGAAATCTTAGCCGGAGTAACTTGGAGTTGCTTGACAAGATCACAATCGCTAGGTGATTTAGTTGTAGGTTTAGGAGCTTGAAGGAGGCTTGATTGTTTATTCATTCCATTCTCATAAGTATGGGCTACCACTCTTTAAGAGGGATCCTTGGAAATATCAGGAGAGTTACTATCAAATGGAACACCATTACTAGAACAAACCATTTTAGAAGAAAGACTAGCTGGAGTCACGTAAGTGACTGGTCTCTTAGGCCTTTGAGGGGTAGCAGAGACATACATTACATTTACAGAATCATCACAACTAGTAGAATTATTATTCAAATAAATATTCTCAACATCGATCCAGGGAGGATTAGATGTGGAAGGAGGTTCATCATTCACTAATGCATCATCTCTAGAAGAGAGTGCATTTGAACAAAGACGAGATTCATCGTTCACAAATGCAACATATTTAGAAGAGAGTGTGTTGGAATGAAGGGAAGGTAGAGTAATATTGAGAAAGGTATCAATGATTTCATCTTCTTACGACAAAATATCCTCTGAAGCCAGCAGACTTTAGTGAGAAGGATCAAAGATATCAAGTGACATAGGCAAGAAAAAGTCACCATCACATGCATGAAATGGAATATCATTAACATTTTGAACAAAATTAGATACTAAACTAATAAAAGAAGATATTAAATTCATTACAATTTTTTTGGTAATTTCTATGCTCTAGTAATTTGTGTTTTTGGAGGTCTTTGGAGCAGAATTTCAAGTCAAAACTTGTGTTGTTCCCTCAAATTTGGTTGCCAAAGGCACAATATTTTATGGACCAAACTATTTCTCTAGGAGACCTTTCCAACGGTGCAAACGGTTCTGAATTTCGAGCACTGAGTCAAAAGTTATGACCCAGCCAAGTAGGGGTAAATAAATTCCTAGTTTTTTGAAAAATATCTTTCTTCATGTCGGGTTCACCAAAATGTAGAGAAGGGGGATTCGCTAATCACGAGTTCTCTTCATTCAGAGAGCCTCACGGGGCGAACTTCCCTAAACTACTTCAGGAACAGCATAAGAGTTCCAGAATCATAATGAGCAGATCATAAAGATTCTCTGGACAAATGGACAAGCTCTCAGCCAAAGGACGACAGTGCGGGATACACACAATAGCACGACATGCTGGCACCCCAGAGGCGCGCAGGCGTCTCGTACAAACCAGAAAGTGAACTTATCACGAAAAATAGCTAAATGACTACTACTCTGATTGCTAGGAAATTTTAGAATGCAGAAAAGTAACAAAATGTAATATAACTAAAATAAAGTGAAACAAAATGATAGAGATGAGGAGAAGAAAGGAAAGAAGATTCTCGCAAAAATCCAAGTAATGAAGCCTCCAGCTAGTAGATATCATCAATACCTACATGCAAAATATTTGGAGAAAATGTTGGGGCTGTATAGGGGTTTGCCTCAGTCAAACCCCCATATTGGTGTTCCCACCTCCATGGACAACCAGATAGAAAGAGAGAGAGAGTAACCAAAATGATCAAAACGTGTGGTGAAAGCAAAACCCACTTCAGGAGTAGAATCCACACCACCAAGCATGAGTGATAAAAGCAAACACCGCTCGAGGAGGAGAACCCGTGTCACAAAAGAGGTGATAAAAACAATCCACGCTCCAGGAGGAGAACCCATATCACAAGATGTAGGTGCAATAGATAGAGGATGTGAAAATTCCCAAGGTGCTCACAAGCATAAGACAAGGGAGATAGGTGTGAGAGCCAAGAGGGTTACAAAGAGTGTGGCTAAGAGAGCTTGAGAGTGCTTGAAGCTGTTGTAGCAAGCTATATGGAGTTGTGCAAGGAAGAGCAAGATGGTAGAATGCTTGAAAGAGAAGATAAGAAGGAGAGGAAGAAGTTAGAAGTAGAAGAATGGAGCTAGAAGTAGAAGAGAGTTGAGCTAGAATAAGTTAGAGAGAAAAATGAACTAAAAGGATAGGTTTTAATGAGGGAAAAGAAGCTTCTCCAGCCGTTACAAGTCATCCCAGGCCGTTACCACTGACCAAGGGAGATGAAATGTGGCAAACATGCACAAAAATGGTTGTTTGACCACTGAAACATTGTGGGACACTAGCGCGGTGCGCAGACGTCCACACAACGAGCTATTGTCTAGACATATCACACTACAAAACTATGCAAATAGGGAAAGCACAAAGTTTGATGCAAGGCTGATGTGCAAAGGGTAGCTACTGAAAAGGAGTGCTAGAGCATCCTGAGAAGGGAAAAAAGGTTGATGTAGGGGCTAAAATGAGCCTACACAAGTGCTAGGGGAGTGGACACCAAAGCAGGCACAAGAATGTATGTGAAATTGCAAGGGGTACAATTTTACGACTATACACCTATGCATAGAATATGTGTGGTCATTACAAATCAATCTAGGAAGGTGTGTGAATAGGATGACTCTCGCTCGAAGTAACTGAGAGTTGAATTCTTTGGCCAAAGTAGTGTAAGTTGCCACTATTTACACTATCAATTCATTATGATCTAGTTATGCATGCTAGTTTGGGATTGTCATACATGTAGGTTGTACCCACTATATGGGAAAGTTCTAGTTTGTAGGACACAAAACCAACCTCAAAAGAGGCTAGTATTATGGGGTTACCAAACCAATCTCTTTGTCGAAGGGTAGGGCCATCTTACCGTTAGGTAGATGTGCAGGGACTACAGTAAGTCTGAGGTTGGAAAAAAAGTTGAGTGATGCTTCTCCTCATCAGTTGGCGGCCAAGATTTGAAGGAGACCACCTGGACCATATGTATTTCTATTGCTAGATGCTCAAAAGAGCTATGTGTGTATTCTTGTATCCATTTATATGGAAGATTGTAAACATGAAAGTTAAACTTGAGATTATTCAATACAAAATCAATGCTTTGGAAAGATTGTGATATTACAATGTAATGCAATGGAAGTTTGGGATAGTGTTTATTTCAAATGTGCATGTTATCTTTGTTTTAGAAAAGAAAATTTGTATTGCTATGTGATGGCATCATGGTTTATTCACTTGTGGTTAAAAACATACTTGAAAATATTTTAGTAGAACAATGGGCATGTTACACGTGGTATCTGAGCTAGTTTTAACTCTGGAACCTATGTGTTTTATATGTTTTCCCTCCAACATTAAACGAGTCTAATGTTTGGAAATTATTGTTCTAGGATGGTGCATCTTAGGATGACTATAATAATTTCAGTGATCATAAATGAGTGCTACCTACAGGCCAAGAAGGAAAGAGAAGCCCTTGTTTGTACCATTGAGGGAACTAACTATGACAACACCATTTGGCTAAGCGATACTAAGACATTCAGTCATTCCATTTCATGAATTATTCAAGAGAAGAGAAGGATGAGAGATGATACTAACTTCAACTACTTACCTCTTGTCTCTCTGGTAAATTCCTACTCTTTATCACTTTCTAAGGATATGCCCTCAAAATGTAGTGCTAGTCCAGTCATGATATTTAGGGATTCTCGAGTTCTTACCTTAGCGAAAGCTATTGTAATAGCCACAAGTGGCGAGTTAGAGGGTTATGTACCATGAAACTATGTCTGAGGGTAAATCAGGGGGGTATTATCCTTTTGATGATAAACTTGAACAAAAATTTGAGGGGTACACCCCACACAGTTATGTGTCTAAGAGTGAATCTAAAGGATACTCTCCTCTTGACTGTCTGAATAGTCACTCAATGTAAAAACAAGGATATTGAAATCCTTTTAAATAAATGAAAATCATATTCTTATCAAAACTTGTGTATAAGTTTTTCAATTAATTTCTTATGTGTGAAATTATGCTCTTTTATAATGTTTTTGAAACAATAAGTAAACTTTCTTAGATCTAATTCCATGAAATCCTCCAGGTGCATTTTAACATTGGAAAATGGATAGAACACACACTGACCTTATGGAAGGTCAAGAAGTAGGTCAGGGGGCTGAGTATATCAAAGCCAAGTTAGATTGTGCATTTTGGTAATGATCAATGAAACCAGGGAACGAATAGGAAACCTTGAACAAGAAATAAGGGGAAAATAAAGAGAGGGACAAGAAATACCAAATGATGATGAGAAAGTTCCTAAAAATGAAGAAGGAGATAATTCTTGTGATCACACCCATACTAGTGAACATGATACTGATAAAACACAATCTCAGTCCAAATCATAAAGTAGTTGTTACCCAATTTTCACCTGCGGGCTCAATCAGGCAGGGGAGGCTATGTCTTCAAGTGTTCATGAAGGCCAAATGGAGGAACATTTGCATCAAGGTTACATATTTTCTAGCTTGTTTGCTTCTTGTGCAGCTGCAAGGGAAAATTATGTTTTTAATTCGGCACGTGGATTAATGAGGCTCCCATAAGGGTTGAGCCCAGCGTGCATGTGTTCAGTTTTTATTGAGGGTCTTCATCTTATGTCTTTGCCTTGCTTCCCCCCCTTTCTATTTTATTTTCTTTGTACCCCTTTTCTTTTTGTTCTCGGGATCCTGACTGATTGACTGGTTTGATTTGCCCTTTGCCGGAAAATCTTAAAATTTCTGGTTCATTGCCCGGATGGAGCAATTCGCAACTGGCCTGGCTTTTGAGCGATTCTGACGGACGGCGTTTCCTCGCCTCCCCGCCTGCTATGTTTCTCAGATCAATTCGGTTCCGGATCCCGCATTTTGTTTGGGTGTTTTTGGTGGACTCGATGCGCAATCAAACCTAACATCGAAAACTTCTTTTCCAAATTCCGCTTTCGCTCGTCTATCCTCGGGTCCTGTTCCATTCTTTTTCTTTGTTGCCCAGGATTGGCGGTTTTGATCTTCTTTATGGCGAGCCTAAGGATCCAAAATCAGAATCAATCCTGAACTTAGGGGAAACGGCGAGACGAGTTTCTTTGCTGCTCTCATTGTGATTTTGTCTGAAGATCGCTTTTGTTCCGATCCTCATGGTTTCTTTGTTTGTTATTTTTATGCGACCGGAACTGGAGGATGGACTTGAATATTACGGTTCCCGCTTGTTTTATCCTAACTCCGACTCATTTCTTTTTGAAATGCTTGGGTCACCAAGGCATTTCCGGTCACCGTGAATTTTTCTATCTCTCTCCGACCGAAGACCTCTCGTCGACGATTGTTCACAAGGTTAGCGTCGGGGGGAATTATTTGCTCTCGGGGAGATGTCTTGCCAACCGCTGGTGGTCTCACCGAAAGGAGGTTCCATCAGTATGATGTCTCGCCGATAGGGTGGACTCTTGCCGAAATGGTTTGAGCTCGAGGAAAGGAAGTGTCGCCCGCTATGACTTCTTGCCAAAAGCGATAGTCTCGCCGATGTATTTTGGGATATCGATGTAACTTTTACAGCTCGATATGAAGTCTTGCCGACAGTTGTGTGTTATGCCGATTGCTGTTGTGGAGTATAATCGCATTGGGGAGACATGGTTAGTGTCTCACCAACATGCGATTCTGTTTGAACGAATTTTGACTGCCTAGAAATATTACGTGGTGTCTATTCAACCAATTAGAGGAGGTTGAAGGCGAACCATTGGCAGTTTGATTGATTGACTATTCTCGTGAGGAAGATCAACGGAATGTGAGCGGTATGGATCTGCTCTGTGAATGAGATGATGAATCGGTTCAGTGGATAGTGGTGTTCGTCTGTAAAGATCTAAGAAGGTAAATTTGATGCTGCTTCTCGAAGGGGGTCAACTTGCAGAAAAATATAGAGCAAGAAGAAAGCCGAAGGGGAAGAGGTCACAAGTCACAATGACAGCTGGGATGTTGGCTGGAAAAAGTGGATCGACATTAATGACCATACTTCAGACCATTCAAAGCAGCTCTGATGAAGCTCTCGAGGGTGGACACGGAGGCCAAAAGTTAATGCGATGGTTGCAAAAGATCTAAAAGGCCATCCCTGGAGCGATCCTTCACCGACATGGACACGAGGGATGCACATTGAATGCAGCATTAACTTTATTCCAAAAGATCTGAGGGCCAACGTGTTCAGGAACCGACTCATTTTTTGTAAACCCTAGGGCAGAGGCTGACACTTTTTAGTTTTTGTATATATGGCATTTTTGCCTCATTTTTGTAGAGAGTTCTTATGCTTTTTAGAAGTTTTTGACTTTTGCAGTCCTTTCTCAGATTAGCAAACTTTTGTAACTCATTTGGAGCATGATATATAGAATTTACCTTGGTTACCATTGATGGTTCAATTTGCCTTCTGGTTCTTGCAAAATTTTGTGCATTTTCAGGTGATTGATCAAGCTACTTCGAGAAATCTTTCTATTTCTTTATAGCTTTGTCTCATGTAGCATGCCTTTCTTTGCAAAAGTAGTATTATGTGGGTTACAAATTGTGTTTTACTGAATGGCACATGAACTTTTAATTCATGAAAAATTGCTTTTCCTTCTTAAAAGTGTGCGCATGTCAAACCTGTTTGTGAAATACTTATGCATAATCTACAGAAACTTGTTGTCCAATCCCATATCCATCATCAGTATTCAAGTGTAACCTGAGTGTCTCATTTCTCTTGTCAATTTGGTGTATCACCATAGGATTTAATTTTCATTTTCATGCACTCCTCCTCCCTTTTCCTTACAAGGATCAGTAGTTAGGTGATAGCACAAAGGAAGCCAGCCTTCTCTGGAGGTTATTTTCCATTTCTAGGTGACCCACAACCTGGAAAAGTTCCCATATTTCTCTGAAGTATCAAGTTTCTGCAAGTTGATAAGGGTGCAATTTCGGTACATAATAGTTTTTGGCACACCCGGTGGGACTGTCGAATCAGACAGCTGAAAGAAGATACATCTTATAACTGATTTTGATATGCAATCAACAATTTTCAGACCTTAAGAGGTTGAAATCTACATATCTGGCGACTCCATGCCCAAAGTAACTAGTTTCAGGAGGCTAAGTGTTGATTTTATGGTAATATGTCTTACCATTCATCATTTCTCAAAAATGCTATATGTATACCTTCTAATCTACCATATCAAAGTAGTTATGTTGTTGATTTCACAGAATATTACCAACAAAGCAATTTTTCTTATGAATCTCAAAATTCTAATAATATGAGTTTGGAGAATATGTCTTTATACTTCCAAAAGCAGTTTGAAGAAATTGAAAATCAGCAGGAGGTCAATAGGCAGCAGGAGGAGCTTGCTTATCAAGCTCATATTCATCAGCAGGAGGTTGAGACACAAAGAGGATCCTATTTAGTACAAGAATTTGAACAAAGTCGGTCTAACTCTCCTGAAGAACAACTTTCTCAAATGCCCTAATCAACTGCTACCTTTTCAAATCCTTTCTTTGAAGGACTTCACTACTCGAGATTCAATGTTCCAAGCTTTGAACATAATGAAACTTCTGTCGAAAAGAAAGCGGAGGAAGAGCAGCCCGTTGATCCAGACAGCTTACTCCTTTGGGAGAAGATTAAAGAGGAAAATACTTTACATCTAGCTATAAGGTGTTATCAATTGTAGCAGCAAAGGATTGAGCAACAAGAGGACATCAGACAATGTGGTGAGTTGTTGACCGATGACAGTCAGCAAGACAATGGAGCATTAGACTTGGAAGAAAAGCCTAAAGCTGACTTGGATACTTTTCTTCAAGGTGTGGATTTTGATTTCTTTGAGCATGTTATGAATGAGAGATCCAATGTCGAGCTTTATGAAGAAGCATGCACAGTTATTATTGAACATTTTTGTTCAACATTGGATAGCAAAGAACTAGAAGAAGTTGATAGTCATGATGATCTGGAGCAATAGCTTGCAGATTTTTCAAAACAACAGGAGGGGCCTCATAATCATGTTTTACAAGATCGTGATTGGTTGAAGGAGCTTCCTTTTTGTTGTGTAGAGGAGCTTGAGACTGCTAAACCAGTTAAACCTTTTCCTTCTTTCGTTGAGGCTACATTGTTATTTGAAATTTTTCCTTCCTTTATTGAGGAGGACAAACCTGATTTGGAATGCAAGTCACTGCATAATGAGAACTATGAGCAGTTTCCATTCTAGTGCATAAAAGAACCTGAGGTTGATGCGTTGATTGAAAGTGTCTTGGAGGAAGCCATTTTATTGTTTTCTATTGAAGAAATCAATGTTCATTTTGGAAAACATGAGCATACTGAGGAGGTTTCCATTTTTTCATCAAGTCAGCCACAAGGATTAAGCTTTTCCAGCCAACAAGGTGATAAAGTGGCAGCCCATGAGCAAGAGATCAGCAAGGAATGTTCAAGCTTTACCCTTACCAGAGGCTACCCTATCAGATATTTTTCCCAGATGGAATTCAATATAACACCAATGATCAATCTTGCACCCATACATGAAGACACAATAGAAGATGTTATCAAGGATGCACTGATAGCCAAACAAGAGTATGTTTAGTTTACTTATCCTCCTTTGATTGACAATACATATGAATTGTTTAGTGAGGTAAGTAAACTTTTTCACCTCTTTCAAGAAACAATACATCATCTTGTTACATATCTTCCTATGTCCCATTTTTACTCGATTGTCCTTAAGCATGCCAGTCACTATATTTTGAGAAGAATGGGTAGCTACTTTAGTCATCCTGTAAATGGTTTTGTTTGACTAGTTTCCTACTGGTTAGTGTAGGATAGGTTTAGTTGCAATATTTCAATTCCCTAAGTGTTGTTCCAACATAGTTAGATAGTTTTCCCTTCTATATTTTTCTTGTTTGCAATAAGTTTCAAGGTGGTCTGATTAGTTATAAATGAGTTACAGCCATGTACAAGCTGCTCTAGGTTTTTTTCTGAGTTTTCCCAATGACTCCATGCCCAATAGATAGGCCTAGGCTACTAGTCTGCATGTTTAGCAGGCAAACATCCAGCTGAGGTCGCCAGAAATGTTACCCGATTTTCACCTGCGGGCTCAATCAAGTAGGGGAGGCTATGTTTTCAAGTGTTCATGAAGGCAAAATGGAGGAAAATTTGCATCAAGGTTACATATTTTCTAACTTGTTTGCTTCTTGCAGCTGCAGGGGAAAATTATGTTTTTAATTCAGCACGTGGATTTAATGAGGCTCCCATAAGGGTTGAGCCCAGCGTGCAGGTGTTCGGTTTTTATTGAGGGTCTTCATCTTATGTCTTTGTTTTTCTCTTTCGATTTTGCGAGCTTTTTCCTCGCTTCGCGATCAGAGTTTCACATGGATCGCTTGAATCGACCCCATGAGTGAACATTTTTGGATTTTATGGATCCGATGCGGAACCGAACTTAAATATCAAACTTTTTCCCAATCGCACTTCATTCTCGATATGATCCGAACCCAACGTCTACTTTGCTTTTTCTTATTTTTCGCTGATCGAGGGAGTTTTCCCTTTGATCTTCAGGCTTTTTCTTTTCCCTCTTTTTGGATAAGAGCCGGGCGGATCTGTAATCAGAATCCAACCTCGGGAACTTGGAAAAGTTCCATGGTCTTTTGCCCCGCCTGTCTCTGGCCAGTTTGCCCCATCATTTTGGTTCCATCCCCGCTTCTGCTTTTTGTTTGAGGTTCTTTTGTTTTATGGAGGTGGAATTTAGAACGGGATGGACTTGAAGAGCTATAGTCTCGGTTTCGTTTCATCCCGACTTTGACTGGTGATTTTATTTTTGAAATGCTTAGCCGCTACGAATTTCTGCCATTGCGGAGTTTTTCTACCTCTCTCACCAGCACCTCGCCGAACGGCTGCCCAAGCTAGCATTAGGGGAATTATCGGCTCCTATATATCTCGCCAACCGCTGGTGGTCTTGTCGGGAAGTTGAGGTGCCATCGGCATGATGGCGTCCTTTTATAAGGTGGAGTTCCTGCCTAAAATTTTATTCAAGCCTGGTAGGTGCTGAAGTCTCACTACTTATGACCTCTTGCCAAAAGTGATAGTCTCACCGATGTATTTTGGGATATCGATGTAACTTTTACAGCTCGATATGAAGTCTTGCCGACAGTTGTGTGTTATGTCAATTGCTGTTGTGGAGTATAATCACATCGGGGAGACACGGTTAGTGTCTCACCGACATGCGATTCTGTTTGAACGACTTTTGACCACTTGGAAATATTACGTAGTGTTTGTTCAACCAATCAGAGGAGGCTGAAGGCGAACGATTGGCAGTTTGACTAATTGACTATTCTTGTGAGGAAGATCAACGGAATGTGAGCGGTATGGATCTGCTCTGTGAATGAGATGATGAATCGGTTTGGTGGACAGTGTTCATTTGTAAAGATCTAAGCAGGTAAATCTGATGTTGCTTCTCGAAGGGGGTCAACTTGCAGAAAGATCTAGAGCAAGAGGAAAGCCGAAGGGGAAGAGGTCGCGAGTCACAATGACAGCTGGGATGTCGGCTGGCAAAAGTGGATCGACATTAATGACCATACTTCAGACCATTCAAAGCGGCTTTGATGAAGCTCTCGAGGGTGGACATGGAGGCCAGAAGTTAATGCGATGGTTGCAAAAGATCTAAAAGGCCATCCCTGGAGTGATCCTTCACCGACATGGACACGGGGGATGCACATTGAATGCAACATTAACTTTATTCCAAAAGATCTGAGGGCCGACGTGTTCAGGAACCGACTCATTTTTTGTAAACCCTAGGGCAGAGGCCAACACTTTTTAGTTTTTGTATATATGGCATTTTTGCCTCATTTTTGTAGAGAGTTATTCTTATGCTTTTTAGAAGTTTGTGACTTTTGCAGTCCTTTCTCAGATTAGCAAACTTTTGTAACTCATTTGGAGCATGATATATAGAATTTACCTTGGTTACCATTGATGGTTCAATTTGCCTTCTAGTTCTTGCAAAATATTGTGCATTTTTAGGTGATTGATCAAGCTACTTCGAGAAATATTTCTATTTCCTTATAGCTTTGTCTCATGTTAGCATGCCTTTCTTTGCAAAAGTAGTATTATGTGGGTTACAAATTGTGTTTTACTGAATGTCACATGAACTTTTAATTTGTGAAAAATTGCTTTTCCTTCTTAAAAGTGTGAGTATGTCAAACCTGTTTGTGAAATACTTATGCATAATCTACAGAAACTTGTTGTCCAGTCCTATATCCATCATCAGTATTCAAGTGTAACCTAAGTGTCTCATTGCTCTTGTCAATTTGGTGTATCGCCATAGGATTTTGTTTTCATTTTCATGCACTCCTCCTCCCTTTTCCTTACAAGGATCAGTAGTTAGGTGATAGCACAAAGGAAGCCGACCTTCTCTGGAGGTTCTTTTCCATTTTTAGGTGATCCACAACCTAGAAAAGTTCCCATGTTTCTCTGAAGTATCAAGTTTCTGCAAGTTGATAAGGGTGCAATTTCAGTAGATAACATTAGTAAGAGGAGATGTATGGCAACTGAATTATCTAGGGACATGAGAAAAATTACTCCACCTAAATTTGAAGGAAGTACAACATAGATGAGGTCGAGGCTTGGTTGATACAAATGTAAAAGTACTTTGACATCAAAAACTATTCAAAGGTCACAAAAGTTGTTTGGGGAGCCTTCCAGTTGGCAGGAGAAGCTTCTAATTAGTGGATGAACAAGAAGATGGAACTTGGACTTAGTTCTTTAAGGTTGACCTAGAGTGAGTTTTTTGATATTTTCTAGAAAAAGGTGCTTGCCCGAACTTTTCTCTAACCAAAAGCTCACTGACTTCCAAAATTTGAAGCAAGGAGACTTGTCGATGAACAAGTATTGGGAGGAATTCACTCTTCTCCCGGGGTACGTACCTATGTACCAAAAAGATGAGAGATTTTAAATTAGGAAGTTTATCATGGGATTGAATAACCAAATAGGAGGTGAGGTTGATGTACACGGTCCAACAACCATGGACTTAGTATACGAGAAGGAAAATAAGTAGGATAAAAAGCTTAAAGCTACCTCGATCTACCATGAGAGGAATCAAAAGAAGTTCAATGGGTCTTCATTAATCAAACTCCAAAGAAGTCTGGTGGAGGGCCGAATTCTCAAAGGCAAGGGCACAAAGGATCCCATAACAATTGGAATGAACCAATAAGTGATCATAGAGGAAATAAATTCAACAACGGTAACAACTACATCGCTAGAGGGAATGACAATAATATTGAAAGTCCTACAAGAAGGAAGGGACCAATGAAAGGATGCTTCTTATGTGGTGGGAATCATTTTTCCATCAATTGCCCCAACAAATCATTAGGATCACAACCTCAAGGAAATCCTCTTCCTCCCCAACACGTTGCATTCCAAAAAAAGATCCATGTAGCTTTAGATAATTGGCAAGCTGAGTACCATATCACTCCGATAGAAATTATAGATACTTTGTTTGGTATACCTATTTTCATTCTTATTGATACTAGAGCCATAATTTTTTTTGTTTCACCTAAAGTAGCTAGTCAAATTTCTAGAAAGGTTGGTTTTATGGAAAAGTCATGGGTTGTTGAGTATGCAAACCAGACAAGAGCTAAGGTGAGGCATTGTCTTTTTGAAGCAAGGGTAGAACTTCCAAGTTTCTCTACGAAGGTAAATTTGTATGTAGCTCCCTTAGGATCTTATGATGCCTGTATTAGGGATGAATTGACTATGGAAGCATAGGGAAAGAGTGGATTGCCATGCTAAAATTGTAGAATTCTTAGAAGACCTAGGTAATCAAGTGGCATTGCAAGGAACACCTAGGGAAATGAAATTGTGTCAGATATCAACTATGCATATGCATAGGGAAAAGAAGAAAGGATGTCAACTCTTCGCAATTAAAATGGAAGAACTTGAGGAATGCAAGGAATTCATTTCTCAAGATGATGATGTTTATTATGGACCATAAGACTCCCTAGATTTTGAAGAAGGAGAAGTGGTGGAATCTAGAGAAACAAATATGGAAAAATATCATATCCTTTGGAAATTTGCAGATGTCTTCCTAGAAGAACTAACTAGAATGCCTCCCAAGTGAGTGTTTGATTTCACCATTGACTTAGTACCAGTGATGAAACCTATATCCAAAGCACC
>VDFB02329576.1:0-34687 GCA_007258455.2 Sequoia sempervirens | reverse complement strand
GGCATCTAAGTCGTAATGAAAACATACTTAGCATTTGAGAAAGCTTTAGTAGTAGGTTATTGACTTAGCGTTTGGGTTTGGTAATTGGCGATGTATCTTCATAGGCTAGGCTTTAGGTAGCTTTTAGGAACAGTTATCAGATAGTTGTAGTGCATCATCACCATGAACACCCCCATTAGGCTAGTGTCACACAAGTCACAAATGGCCTTTCTTGGTGAGATTTCCACCAGACATCTGAAAAGGATGATGAAGAACAAACACTCCCTGGCTCTGATAGCCATGAAGTGGGTTTTGGGCTAGGACTGTCTGGAGTATGAGGACAAGTATCGTGTTAATACTGACATTTGCTTGCACTTTGTCACGTCCATGTTAGATATTGCAATCCCCAAGCCATTGGTGTTGAAGTTGGTTAAAGAAATATTCCCCAAGAAGTATTTGAACGGTCTTGGTGAGGTTGTTGCTAATGCTACGTACGGGGTAGGCCTGCCCACAGCAAGCGACCTTAGGCGCTACATTGAAGAAGAAGTGGTTGTCTCGTGGTTGTCGTTCCTAAGCAGATTTCGCTTTCAGTCACAAAATGAACACCATGAAAGGGTCGTTCATGCATTCCATTTCCTCTTTTGCCTCTATAACGTAGTACCATTCTACGACATTGAATGGTATACTAATTTCAGGAACCTGGTGTTCCCTCTGTCACTGGTTGTTGCTCTTGTTGATATCGTTGTCCTTGTTGGTGGTGCACCTACTGATAAAGACATAGTGGACGCTGCAATTGAAACGTCCATTACTACCGCACATGTTTTTGGTTGAGAGTGATGCTTTCTTTGCTTTCTGTTCTTAAGGATATAATACCCATTTTCTAGTTTTTGTAAATATGCCTAAAAAAGGCCTGCATATAGCATATATGAAAAGGAAGCAACATATAACCGTATACTTTTTGAAATATGGCCCTCAAGCCATTTTTCCATGTGAATATAAAAGCGTATATATAATAAAATATAGCTTTATAAAATCTTTGGCTCTTTTTCTCTTGATATTCTATAGTATAATTTTTTATTTTTTTTCAGCATATGTGTTTCATTTTTCCGCATGTGGGTATTATTTTTATTCGTTCACTCTGCTATGAATTGATTTGCCCTGCTCTCTACAATGATGGACTATTTTCCCCCCTGAAGCATGAAATAATAAAAAAACTGTCCAACAAAAGAAAAGAAAAGAAAAATAAAAAACACTATACATATTTACACCAATAAAAGTGTGCAACTTAATAGAACAATTTAAGATGAATCCCATTGACCGGAATTCCTAATGCCTCCTATTCCATATTTTTCAATTCAAAGGCATTATACCCCTTGCACTTGACTATTTTACAGGGGCCTTCCCAAAGGCTATCGAATTTACCGTGCTGACCTAGCTTCACAGCCCTTTCATTGAATTTCAGCACTAAGTCCCCGCACTTTAAGCCTTGGCTGGACGTCTTTTTGTCAAACCATTACTTAACCACCCGCTGGCGGTTAGTCATGGCTATTAGGGACTTCTCCCTTTTTTCTTGTACTTCCAATAATTCGGCCAGCTGAACCTCCATGGCACCATTCTTCTCTATTTTGAGGGATTTCAGCAATTGGAGTGTTGGGATCTCCATGGATATAGGCAACAGTGCCTCTTTGTTGTACACCAGCTCATAAGGCGAAGTCTCAAGGACCTGCTTAGGAGTTATACGATCTGCCCAGAGCATCGCTCAAAGGTTTTTATGTCATTCTTTTTGGCATTTCGAACCAATCCTTTTGAGGAGTTGGACCAAATTCTTATTTTTTGACTCAATTAGGCCGTTACCCTGTGGGTAATAATTTGACGTCTTCAAGAATATACCATTTTTTAGTGCGAAGTGGCATACCTTTGCACCTAGAAAATCCCTGGTGTTATCAAAAATGATAGTCTTTGGAGGGCCGAACCTTGTCACCAGTCCTTCGAGGAAATCCACTATCTTTGCCTTTGTGGCATTCTTAAGCGGTGCAGCTTCCATCCACCTTGTGAAGTAATCTATAGCCATTAGGATCCACCTGTTCCTGGCGCTGGAAGTGGGATTGATCATCCCGATGAAGTCTAGGCCCCATTGTGTGAATTGCTCATCCACTCCTATAGGTTTGAGAGGCATCGCATAATTCTTTCTTCTTCCTGTAAAAAACTGGCATTCCTTGCAAGCCTTCACCAAGGAGTGTGATTCATTGAAAAGTGTCAGCTAAAAATAACCTGCACACATGATTTTGAGGGTGGTGGTCTTGGTGGAGAAGTACCCGCCCGCAGCGCTGCTGTGGAAAGTGTCAAGGATTCTCTTGGCTTGCCCTGAGGTAACACACCGCAGGAGGATGTGGTTGAAGTTCCTTTTGAAAAGGACCCCTTTAATTAGCGCATATCCACAATTTTGTAGTCAATAGTACCTCCTCTTTTGGGGGGAAAGGCCTGGCGGATACTTCCCCGTTTGCATAAATCTCACTCTATCCGTTAGCCAACAGCTTCTGAATTATGATTCATTTGTCCAAACAAGTTCTGGTTGTTCTTCTTCAACATCCACTTCTTCGTCATGTTCTAGGTACTCACACAGTCCTCTTCCTCAGACAGTTTTCGTGGGCTTGACCTCAATGTCATACTCAAGGATCTTGGAGATCCAATTGGCTCTTTTTTCTGTGATTTCTCCCTCCATGATGTATTCGCACACATTGGAATGTGTGACATAAACTATCACTTATTGCAGGAGATTAGATGGCAAAACTTTTTAAGTCCCTTTACTATTGCAAATGCCTGCCTTTCGACAAAATTATAATTCATCTCATATTCCTTCAGGGTCCAGGAGTAGAATGCCACTAGATGTTCTCCCTTTCCTTCATTATCCTTTTGAGTTAGGACAGTAGCTATACTTGACTTGCTACTGAATACATACATTATGAAGTCCTTAGATAAGTCTGGATTAATCAGTACAGGAACTGAGGAAATAGCATCCTTAACTTTCTCAAAGACATCTCTAGCTTCCTTTGTCCACTTAAATGATTGATCCTTTTTTAACATCAGGGTGATTGGCCTGATTATTCCTGCGAAGTCAGAAACAAATTTGCTAACAAAATTTTCCTTCCCTAGGAATGATTGGACACCTTTCTTGTTAACCAGAATGGAAAGCTCCTTGATGGCTTTCACCTAATCGGGATCAATTGAAACTCCTTTCTTCGACACCACATGTCTGAATAGTTTTCCTTGCGGCACTCCAAATACACATTTTTTTGGATTCAAGGAAACCCCAAACTCCTGGTATTTTTTAAAAACCATTTCTAAGTGATCAAAATTATCATCCTTAGATTTAGAGAACATAGTAAGATCATCCAAATAGATTAGGATAGTCTTATTGATTAATTCGTTGAAAGCGATATCCATTGCCTGCTGGAAGGTAGCTCCTGTGTTGGATAGGCCAAAAGGCATTTTAGCATACGCGAATTTCCCCAACTTTGTAGTGAACGTATTTTTGTGTTGATCCTCTTCTTTAACCTAGATCTTATTATAACCGGAGAATCCATCCAGCAGGGAAAACATTTCTGATCATGCCACTATTTGTAGGATTGACTCCATAGAAGGTAGCGGATAATGATCCTTTAGGGATGCTCTGTTTAGGTCTCGAAATTCCACACACAAGCGGATATCTTCATTCTTCTTTTGGACCAGGACCAGGTTGGATACCCACATGATATGCTTGATTGAAAAGACAATCCATGACTGGATTAGCTTTGTTAGCTCTTGCGCAATTAGCGCTTCAATCTTTGGGTTCACTGACCTTTGCTTTTATCGAACTAGCTTTGCACCTTCTACCAGCTCAATCGTGTGCTGGATGACGTCGGGATCGTATCCCTTCAGATCATCATAGGACTAGGCCACTACTCCTTCATACTTCTCATAGAAATCGATGATCCTTTCTTTATCATGATGCAGGACGTCCTTCCCGATTTTGAGTTTTCTTCCATCTGTGACTTCAAGATCTATGTAGTCGCTTTTGTCTGCCACAAACTTCCTCTTGTCATTTCTTGCATCGTCACAATCGAAGAGGTTTTTGAGAGTGACCAATACCCTTGGAAGCTTGTTAGATTTGAGCTAAAGGATTTGTCCCTCGTAGGCCTCAGCCACCTTTGGTTGGAGTTGATCGAAAAATTCTCCTGACTGCGGGATAAACGAGGCAATGTGTTCATTACTTTCAAACACTTTCCAGCTTTGATGGTTATCAGGAATTGTCGGTTGGACTATCACTCATATAGAGTGCTTGTTGTGAATAAGGTCGGAGGCAGGATCAAACTGGGATCCGACTACTGCCATGCGATCCGTGTCACTATTTTGTTCTCGGGGAACAGTCTGGATGTTGAAGGCTTCAAAACCCTCAACTAGGTCCCAGACCCAGTGCCAATAGGATCTCATGCGGACATTTTTTGCCGCAAAAATTCTTCAGACTTGGTTGACCACTAGTTCAGAATCTCCAAACACCATTAGTTGTTTGATTCCCATCCGCTTGACAAGGCGTAAACCTTGTACTAATCCTTCATATTTAGCTTCATTGTTCAAGCAAGCAAACTAGAAGTGGAAAGACCTCAATGTATTTTCATTTTGTGGGGATACTAAACATATTCTAGCTCCCGTACCATTCTTGCATCTTGCTCTGTCAAAGTGCAACGTCCATAATTCAAGTGCTTGGCCACCTTCGGATCCTTTAGCAACCTTTGGGAGCATTTGATCTTCATCATGGATGACATAGGTGCCTAGTCCAGTAGCATGGTAGTTTCTAAAAGGGTCACTATCCATATGTTCGTTCAACAGAGCATCCTCTTGATCATTCCGGTCTCCAGTCACCTTTTCATCTTTTAGTAACTCAGCACAATACATTTCTTTCTTGGTGATAGAGGTATGTGCGGCTTCAAAATTGATCATAGCATCATCGGCTACATGTTCTGAATGTAAAGCTTCAAATTCTATCTTCATTTTTCCACCATGCTTGGTTCTAAGGATCAAATGTGACCAATCTAGGGACAGGTATCTGCCTACCTTTGAAGTAAATTCTCAGGATAGACAGAGGCCAAACATGGGAGGAACATCTATGATCATAGTGTCTTGTGGCATAGTGATACTAGGGCAAGAAAATAGAGTTAAAGGGTGTTCCTTGATAACACCTACGGTTTCAACTCTGTTCCCATCAAGTTGCATCACTCCCCTTTTTAAGGGTTCATAGTTGAGTCCTAAAGCTTCAGCTATTTGCTTAGGCATAACCATGGTGCTAGCACCAAAATCAATCATGGAAAATTGCAATAACTTCTTCCCTATGATGAGAGTTAAGAAGAAGGGTTGGGGCTTCGGCTTATCTCTGACTTCAGCAGGAGCATCTGTTGTGTTGTTTGTAAGAACTTTGGCAGGAGATGGTTGATCAACAGCCTTTTCTTTGTGCAACTGATCTATCGGTGTTGCGTTGACCTCTTCGTAGAGAGCCTTATGTAGTAGTGTCTTATGTTCCGAGATGGCTAGAATATCCCACAGAGACACATTAGCGGATGATTTCTTCAATTGTTCCACCACATTGAAAGGTGGAAAACTCAGAGGTTTCTCCTCCTTTGCTCTTGTTATAATAATTTCCTTCCGCAACTGATATTGCAGCGGCGCTATGGAAGTGCTAGGTATCTAGTCAAAAGCACTTTTAGGTTGCAGACTGGCTAGTTGCGGAACAACTGATTCGCCGGTAAATCTCCTCTTTGAGCGAGTGTTGTAGTTGGATTGTACTTGTGGTGTTTTAGATGTGAATGTATCATTGGAAAACACCTCTTCTTCTTCTTCCATCCATGAAAAAGTGTGTGGTTAGGGGCGATGTCCGCTTCTTTCTCTAGTGACATCCCTTGCATCTGCGCGGTGAGCACCGCATTGTCCATTTGCGAAGAGGTATACACGTAGCTTTTGAGAGTTGATGTTGTAGCTTGGTTGTGCTGCTCTGCCACCTTTTGTTGTAAGTTTTCACGCAGACAATTTTGGGGCATATGCACATTGTTGCAAGGGAAGCACCAGGGGTTAGTGTCATCCGCTAAATTATTTTGACCCATAGTCAACTCTCTACTCGAGCTTAAGCTAGCACTCTATGGCAGAGTGGGTACTGGTACCATTTGACCTGTTTGTGCCTACAGATTTGTTTGAGCACCTCCTTGGAACTGATTTTGTTGGTAAGAGGACCTTCTACCTTGATAATTTTGGTAGGCAAGCTTCGGAAGTGCAGCTTGGTTGCGCTTGAGGGTAGTTATGTTATTTTCCATAGTCTGCAACAATTCCTTAAGATCGCTCATCTCATCCTTAGAAGATTCATATGTAGAGGCAACACCTTGTGGCGCTATCGTATATATGTACATTGACTGGGGAGGTGTGGGTGCACTAGTTGATGTGGCTTCCTGGGAAGGCATCAATATTTTGGGAAATATCGGCATGATGGGCCGAGGCAGAAATTTTTTGGAATCTATCAAATTATTCTCCTCCTTAATGATGACGTTGTAAGCACCTAGAAGAGTGGCCCCTCCCAAAGACTGGATCACCATGGAAATGTCGAGGTTGATAGACTTTAGGTAGAATATGAACGCCAACTCAGGAGGCGGGTGGATAGCAACCTAGATCCTCTGCCAGTTTGTGTGGAATCAAAAATTGAAGTTTGTCATACCCTCTTGGGGGCTCACTTTATGGTAGATAGTTGATAATACAGCGAGGAGCGATCCCCATTTTTTGAAAATCTTTCATAGAACGGGTCTTCGAGCTCATCCCAAGTACGGATAGTGTTAGCTAGTAAGGTTCGGTACCAATCCAGCACTCTGCCTCGGAAAGAAGCTACGAGGAGCCTTAGTGCTACATTCTGAGCAGTGATTATGTGCACCAAGAATACATCTGCCACATCTTGCAAATGTTCTGCGGGTGTTCTTGAGCCATCTCCAGTAAACTTGGGTATAGCCTTCAAAGTTGAGGCATGGATAGCAGCCCATACAGCAGGTGCTACTAGTGCTACAAGGGGACTTTCGATGTCTCATGCCACATAATTCCTATTGGTGCATGGAAGCATGGTTAGTGGAACAGGTGGAGGAAGCGGAACGATTACCAATTGATTTGCGGTCTGCACTGTTCCTAGTGGCAGTACTAGTAGACAAGGGTTTTTCACTGTTTGGGACCTAGTAATAGGCCGATGGCTCATACACCCTTCTGAAGCAGAAATTCATGTAAGCTTGGTCCCACTGAGCGTGCCAGGAAAAGAAACTGTTGGTTCCAAATTTTTGCAAGGTAATAGCCCTTTGTGGGAAACTCAATTTATGGGGGACTTATTGCGCTAAACTAAGTGACCTCCAGATTTTTAAAGAAGTCGGCTTCTTCTATGAATGGGGGTTTGAAACGGGAAAAGGAAACAGATATATAAAAGTAAAATCTAACCTAAGGTGATGCGCCAAAATGTAGATAATAGGGATGATAAATCATAGATCTAAGGGCCCGATCAGTAATCTGCAATGTCCCAGAAAGGCAGAAACTGAAGATCAAAGTATAAACAATTCATTCATTGACATGAAATAACTTTGCACACACATTTACTGACAAGAAGAGTCATAAGACATGATCTAGACCAGCAAACTTGCATTCAATTTATAGAAGTACGGCAAATGAATCATTCCAACAATAGCAGCACAGTCTAAAGTTAATCAAATACATAAAAAAAGCAGAAAGGTCGAATGATTGGCACAGTCTGAGAGTCTTTTTGCAATAATTAAATAACAATAACAAAGGCCTAGTGTCTTTTCTAAAATTTATGTATTTCTACAAAATCCTAGAACCCTTCCTCTGAAACAAAGAGGGGTATATATAATCGAACACTCCCACCGCCTTAGCAAGCAGTAACAGAAAAGATTTGTGAATCCCTGGAAATGATGCAAATCAAAGATTCCTCCCAATCATTGCAACAGAAAGATCCTAGCCAAAGCATTTGGTCATGCCAAGTTTAGGTGCATCCCCTACAAATGATGGTAGCGATCTCGGCGTAGTCACGTTAGACAAGTGTCGCTACCCTGCCAAAGCAGTTATGACACGTGGCAGGTTGTCGCGGTCCTTGGCTTGCTCCATCCATCATTTAAGAGAAACACCCACCGAATAGACACGTGTTGACACTGCACAACCCATGCTCATCTTTTTCCTTTGTCATCAAAAACTTGTACTAAGGAGACATGTGTAACTTGCCTTATTCTTGGTACCAACTATGGGACCTATATTGTTATGTGAAGACGAAGCCACGTGGCATGCAGACAGAGCTTGACTCAAAAACAAAGGGAAGTGGCTTTCAAATGTGAGCGAAGTGGACACGTGGTAGCACAGCGGGGCCATTTTGAAATACAAAGGGAAGAGATACTTTAGGGAGCATAGAGAAAACACATGGCGAAGCAACGGCATTTCCCAAAAAGGGGTTGAATGACCTTTATGCAATGTTCGGGCCGATACCTTAACAAAATAAAGCCCGCAAAGAGCTTGATGAATATTTATTCATAGCTTTTGGTGACTATCAAGGGTGTTTCGCTTTGAGGAATGGAGAACCCAAAATTTCTAGTTCACAGACTAGAGTACCATCCATTGGCGACGAAATTAGAGCTTGGAAAGGGCCTCCTGCAAAGGTGGCCAGTCATCTTCAGATGGTCTCTCTACTTTGCACAGACTCTCGTGCACTCTGCCTAGGTCAATCATTTCTTTATGAGACAACGTATTAGGCAAACCCGCCCCTACTTCACAATCGAATAATAGCTGTGCAAGAGGATGGATGACCCCTTCAATGTCCGCTACAGTGGGAGGATGGTTAAATTTTTGAAAAGTGTTTAGGTCTCGCTCCTTCTCTTCAATTCTTTTTGCAATCTATTCGGCCATCACTATCGACCCATCTTCAAAAAATGGAGATGGAAAACCCATCCCACTCAGCCGAGAGAAATTTTCCCACATGCCATCTATTATTCGGTTCAAGGTAGCTACGGCCACCCTAGTCTACTACAAGGCTGAGTGGCAATGGATGAATCTATTTATCATTTGAGCAGCAGCATTCTGATCTTCAATCGCTGCCTTGGCTAGGTCTTCATCATAGACTGAATATAAATTGGTGAGCAGAATCTTTGCTTCTGGAACTGTCTCTAAGATGAACTGTGGGAATTCCTCAATTGTTCTGAGGACCTCTTGGCTCATTCTGGTTGCTTTTGAGATGAACCGGAGTGTTGGTTGCAGTGTCAGGAAAAAGGTTTTAACCTTTTCCCAATAAGATATATATATCTATCAGGCCAATGGGGTGAGGTCAGGCTGTGCGGAGGAGGATTGGAGAGAGCTCCTCAGAGAGGCGATCTATGCATCCTTTGTGTTAATGGCATCTGTTAATTCTGCATTTTTCCTCTTCATGGATGTCAGTTGCTCCTCAGAGCTGCTCATTTCTTTACACCATTTTTCCTCGGCCTGGGCGCGGTTCACCAATTCTCTGTCAAGAGAGGACTTTGTCTCTTAAATCTCTTTCTCTAACTAGTTTTTTGGTCCTCAAATTCGGCACCCTTCTCCTGTAGCTTTTTCTCATATTGAGCTCACTGCTGATCTAGCACCTCATCTTTTTCCTTCATCCCCTGCTCATGTTCAATGCGCCACCGTTCAAACTCTTCATTCCTCAACTGCAGATTTTGTTCTGCAATAGTTAATTGGCTCTGGTACTCCTAACTCTTAGCACACAGCTTGTTTATTTCAGTGGGGTTGATGGATTGAACCTTTGTGAGTTCGTCAGTAGATAAAACTCTAATAGGAGTGTGAGAGAATACACCCACAAGATCATCCAACAATACTCTAGCAGAATGCCTCTTAAATACAAGACATGGTCTTTGTGAATTGTCTACAACTTTTGGTAATTCCATTATATTTAACTTTCTTCCAAATAATTGTTTCGTAGTAAAAAAGTATGTAGGATTTGTGAAAATAGCTCTTGAGTAGCTCGATGAACCAGGTTCTTGATATTTAGCTTCTAGATGATGCTTTGAACCTTTCTACTCCTCTTTCTTCTTCGTTTCTTCTTTGGATTCCTTGGAATAAATGAATTTTCCTTCACACAAATGAATTTAACTCTTTGAATTGACCTAATCCCTACAATAAATGATTCAGACCAAAAAACGGATGCACCTAGAATTGTGTGTACAGACATCTTTCCAAGCTATTCAAAATGACGTGTTGCAATATTTTCTTGTACAAATTTCTTCTATAGCTTCAGAAATTCCTTTCATGATATATCTTCATGTCATGTCTTGACACCTCATATTTCCGGGGGGCTATTAAAATTTTATGTTATTGCTCCCCCTGTGCCCATGCCTTGGTTTGATTTTCAAGTGAACTATCTACACTAGAGGGAGGCACAGATGCTTTTAAAATTCTGGATTCATCTTTATTCTCATACTCTTCTTTCTTTCTCCATATCCTTTCAAGTTCATTCTTAACCCTAGTAGGATGAATTATCTTCACAAGTTCATTCCTCTTTATCAAATTAGACTGTCTTCAGTTTTTTCTTTTGCAAACTCTTGAAATATTTCCAAGCTTGTTACAAGAGTAGCATACAACAGTTTTCTACCCAAATTGACTTCTATTCATTCTTGATCTACACTGGTTAGCTTTATGTCCAAACATATTGCATAAATAATAGTAGTCATTGAAAGATTGAAATATTCTCCCAGTATTATATCTATTAATCATTTGACTTCTGCTCTGAGTACTTCTATGTCCAAATTTCTTGTGTGCATAACATTGTCCAGAGAATGATCCAACATTCTGATTCATTCTACCTCTCCATCCTATTGCTTTATCTCTAAATTTATTACATGAAAAAAAATACCATTGAAAGATGGGTACCTTTGAGTATTTGGTTGTCTGATAGGAGGTCTTCTAGCATTGCTTCTTTGATTTCTAAAATGTCTCTTATTACCTTGAATCTTCTTTTGATTATCAACCTTGTTAGGTGTCTAATTTTCCTTTGAACTTTTTCCTTCTTCAAGTCCCAAACCACCTTTTTCCTTACAGAGTTTATGTATTGCAATCAATTCATCAAGCATTGTGATGCTTATTTTGAATTTTTCTTCATGTATTCTTGCCTTTTCTAGAT
This sequence comes from Sequoia sempervirens, assembly GCA_007258455.2. NCBI lineage: Eukaryota > Viridiplantae > Streptophyta > Pinopsida > Cupressales > Cupressaceae > Sequoia > Sequoia sempervirens. The sequence continues at coordinate 23,505 of VDFB02329576.1, read as the reverse complement.
CAGATATGTGATTTACCACTTCTTGTTCAAGTCTAGAGCATTCTTTGGTCTTTCTTTGTACAGATGCATTCAGATATTCCTCAATCCTTTATTTTTATTCCATTTTCACTTTTAATTCGATGATTTCTTCATTTTCTTGCTTCAACTTGTAAACGGTGATTTTGGTTCGCCCTCACGATACTTTGCTCCTCCTAGGGTTTTTCACCTAAAAGGAGAAAGGAGATTAAAAGGGGTCCCAAAATGCAAAGTTTTACACTCAAATTCTATGTAGATGAGATGTATTATGCCTAATTGAGATTCCTAATGCTCTGATCTAAAATTGAAATGATCTAATGATGCAAAACTTAGAAAATGCAAAGTGCTGGAAAACACAATGTCATATAGAGAAATGCCTAAAAAATGCAACTAAATGATGAAATAACATAACAAAATGAAAGAGATGCACCTGGAATATGAAGCTTGATGTTGGAAGATTCTGGAATCCTGAAAAATTGGCTAAAAATGCTAACTGGGACATTTACACTAGGTGGGGCGACTTAGTCCCAATTTCAGGAAACTTTGCCAGAGGGAATCTACTAAATGGGTATCTAGAAATGTCAAAATTATTTTTCAGGCCTGGAAACAGAACTAATCTGCCACTAGTGGCAACTTAGTCCTTCTGCAAGTCTTGGGAAATTCGGGACAGAATATTGTAGCCTCAGGTCTACACTTTCTTTTCTAATAGGTGTATGCACTTGATTCTGCAGAAAATGGGGTAGAAAGCCTCTCCAAGCTTGAACTAGGGATTGGTTGACTTGATCGACTTTGTAGAATTGTTGACCACCTTTCAACACCTAATTGCTTTATAAATCTGCATACATAAGTCTACAAACACACATGCAAAAGGGGAAAAATGGTTGAGGGTTAGAGAATAGGGGTTTGCCTTGGTCAAACCCCACTTTGGTAATCAAACCCTAAATAATGAAATGAAATGAAAAGGGTATAATAAATAGATAACATGTAAATTTCATAAACTTACCACACCTTTGATGCTCAAAATCTGAAGATATGCAATGAAGTGTTGCAATAGATTGACTTGATAATGCTTGAATACTTTATGAGTGACTTGATGAGTGCTTGAATGCTAGTGAATTAGGAGAGTGTATGAGGAGATGTAAAATGAGGGGAAAAACCCTTATTTATACCTGATTTTATTAAAATTTCCTAAAAGTAACACATCACAGGCCGACCTCAAGGGTTAGAGGACAAATTCCCAGTAGAAATTTAAAATTATTTTGAGTTTTGTGCCAAAAAGGACTAAGTCACCCCTATTGGCGACTTAGTCCCACTTAAGCAAATTAAGTGGGTGTTGCGAATTTCAGGGCATTAAAAGTTGTCCAATAGGAATATTCTCAAAAACACACTTGAAAATGGTCGGGAAGTACATTAAGGGGTCAAATAAAGAATAAGAAAGGTGTAAATAGTGAAATTAAGCCTAGAAAAGTGTGAAATCTTGTTACAAGACTTTACAACACTTCAAAATAGGACTCAATAAGTGATGAAAAGGTGATTTTTAAGTGAATTGTAATGAATAGAGTCTAGAAAAGTGTAGAATTTTTTTACAACACCTTCACAAGATGCCATAATTTGAATTTTAAAGACCTAATGTGAATGTTTAAGCCACATTACAACATTAAATCAAAGCAAAATCAAGCCAAAGTCCATTAGAAAGACTCAAGTGAGCGTAAAAATTCCAACTATACATTTTTGGGTGACACATTAAGCCCCCACTTTAGTGAGAGAATGAACTTGCTTCAAACTCTCGCTAAAGTATCCCAACATGCATATCGAGAGAGATCCTAATGTACTCACGTTGGTAAGATGAAACAACAATAATCAAGAGGGATGATCAAGCCACCAGGATTAAGATCTCATGGAAAACCAAACATAAGAACAAAGGGAACACACATGATGAAGAAAAGAAATGAAAGCTTTGATCGTTTGTCCAGGTCATTGTGGATTAGATCTAGGCTGGTTGTTTGAAATAAGAAATATGAACTCACTTTGGAGAGAAAAAAATTATGGCTATCCTTCGAGTGAGAAGTCCCAAGTATACTCACTCTAGGGCCACGAAACTTTTGGTTGTCCGCAGGGTGAGAAATCCCAAAAGTGGAGATACATACACTAGTTGGTATGCACTCACAAACACATAGGTGGGCTGAGTGGGCTTCCCGCTCAACCATATCAAAGTTATACTTCTTGATAACTTTAATAAGGTGCCACAAAGACAATGTCGGTTCATGCTTCATGAGACAAGCAAAGCTTTGTATGCTTAGAACTCATGAACAAATGCAAGGGTACCATAGGCATGCAAGTTGCGTTATGCAAGGTGGTAAAAATGTAATGTAAAATGCAAAAGATGTTCAAAGGAGTCTTGTTAAGTTCATGCAAGGTTTGTCACTTAGGGAACATTTTTTCTAACATCTCCAAGAGAGGACCAATCAAAGAATAGTATATTCACAACTTCGGGGATGCAGTGCGTCGCATCAGGCCACTAAGAGGAATGTAATATGCTCAGATAGATCACACTTATGGAGCACATCACACCCAATGTCATCCACAAATTGACGAACACATCGTATGAAGTGACAAGGCTACACTAAGAACCAAGAATGCAAATGAAATGATGCCAATGTATGCCCCCCCTTTAAATGAATTTCTACACACCATTCTGTGAGCAATTACTTTAAAGTAGCGAAGGAAAAAAATGCAAAAAGAAAACAAGACATGAGAGCCAACTTGGAAAGCCCCTATGCCAAGTCATATGTTTCTAAGTTAGGTCGCGTCATGCAAACGAAAAAGAAAACAAAAGAAAAGGGAGTCGCCCCCTAGAACACACCAAACACATAAGGTATCTATGGATTTGGGGTCAGTATGTTTGTTGTTGCAATGTTTTACTGAAGAGCTTGAAACTATCATCATTCCCCAAAGCACATAGAACTAGAAGAATGACACAAAGAGAGCGAAAACAAAAGAAAAACAAAGTTTGTTTTGGGTCAACATGGAAGAGGCATTGCAGTCTCAACACTTTGCATCGTCCCCAAAAGGAAAACACAAGCAAAAAGAAAATGAAAAGGAAAAAGAAAAGGAAAAGCTTTTGGGTCAACATGAACAAGACATTTCAGTCGCAATGCCTTGCATCATCCCCATTTAAGGAAAAACACAAGAAAAGGACGAAGTAAAAAGGAAAAGGGACCAATTGGGTTAACATGGAAGAGACATAGGGTGTCTCAACGCTTTGCGTCATCCCCAAAAGGAAAAACACAAGAAAAGGATGAAGTAAAAATGAAAAGGGATCGATTGGGTCAACATGGAAGAGATATAGGGCGTCTCAACTGTAACAACCAAGGTCAAATAATCTTAAAATTACCACTAGTATATTTTTTTTTTACAATAAAACATATAACAACTATATAAAAACCATTATGCCTTTATAATTATAAAAATAACACATCCCCACAACCCACTATAAATTGAACTTCTACATATTTGTACTAACATTCACAATGATGCTTACATCATTAAGGCTTGCTCACCACCCATCCATATTGGCATCGTGAAGCCACGTGGACTTTAGCCAAACTCCAAGCAAGGAGAAGACTACCAATAATCTTAGCATTAGATGAACTAGTTTGTTATTGATAGTCTTAATATTTGAGTACTGTAATAGTGGGTATCCAACCCTTTCTAGGATATAGCTTCCTAGACAGTTCTTGTCGGTTGCCACCCACTTAGGTGCAACATTGTACACAATTTTATTCTTAATAGGTGTCTATCCTAAAATAATAATGGAAGAACATATCCTTCTTCTTAATAATAAATTGCAAGTATGAGGTTAACATATAAGTTCCTTACATGCACCAATCTATTCTTAGGATTACATTTTAATGTGAATTGAATTAAGAAGTGGAGTGTCTTAAATGAAAAATTTAACTATCCATCACTAGATCATCTCATTAAATTTCCAATATAAATACCCAATCCCTAGAAATCTTTTGCTTTAATTCCGTTTACCCAAATATACCATGATTTACTAACTTGCTAGAGAAAGTAATCTACTTTAACCAACTTGATGTGGACGTGAAGAATAAGAGTATCAATATTATTATGGGGCTTAGGTATGATACATTCCTGATTGAAAGGTTTTAAAAGAACAATAACACTACCATAAATCCTCCCTTATTCTTTTATCATTAATGCATTCCCAAATCTAATTATTAACTACATGGGATATTTATAAGGATTACTAAAACATATTGGAACTCCTAAGGTATTTCACCCATCTTTAGCCGTAACAACAATCAAAAGAGATAACATTCAATATTTGGAAACATTGAAGAAACATATGATGTGCAACAATTACTTTATTGAATCAAGATAGAACATATTGAATGTTAAAATACATTACCTTCTACTTATTATTTCACCTTGATTAGTATTGTCAAGAGATCTTAGATTGTTATATTGATTGAAGATCCGACATTCAACTTCCTTGCATTCTCTTTCTTCTAATTATTCTTTCATACTAACAAAATGTTAATATCAAACCTCGATGTCTATGAATATTAAAATACTATCTTTAATATTATCATGTATCTTTAACAATGGCCACATAAAAATATAAAAGGAATTTATAAGCCCTTCAAGAAATTATACCACCATAGTAGTTTCTAATTTGACAATCTCTAATATTCTAAAGTGACTTAAATCAACAATAAACTTATGATTGAACTAGCTTCTCTCTAAGGAAATTGGTATATTCGTTAAGGAAGCAAAGCTTTAAATTTAGAAATTGAGACATCTATTACAATGCATGGATATGAAGAATTGTAACAACAACTTTGAGTGTTACGTTGGAGTGTCACCATTTTGCATGCTAGATCGATCATGGAATTCCTTCATAGTCATAGAATGATCTTAAAGCATTGCGGATCACAGAATCAAGAACAAGTAAATGCAGATCATGGTATCCAGGGGAAAACATTTACAAGAAATAGAGGATAAGAACAATATAGAAATGTATTATTGCCTTGACCACACAACGCACAAAAGAAAGTACCTTTTATAGAATTAACTGGGCCACACAGATCCAAGCTTGAAGGGTATTCCTTTAATATTTGACTCGAGCCCTCCCTCATGCCTTTTGCAAACATTCAATATCATCTGTGAGGAATATCACGTAATCAAATACCCTCAGACATTAACATAAGGCAAGATATAGTGTACCCAAATACATGGTGATAAAATCATTCATGACAGAAGAATACATAGAAATACCCCAACATATGCATTAGTTGAATACCATATACTTATTGGATCAACTTAACTAGTCCAAGTCGATCAAGAACAATTTGTACTTGCGCTACAATATATAAATACATTAGAAAACCATCCAGTGCATCACTCAAGCAAATTAAAAGAGCAAAGCATACAATAGCTAGAAACTCATTTTCCTACATAATTAACATAAGCAAAGACAATAACATACAGAATAAAAGACTAAGGATTGAGACACTGGAAATGTACCTGAAAAGAGGCGTTGTTATTACCATCCTCTACCTTACCTTTATTTCCGATTTTAAAACTCTACCGCTACCTTATTGAGCATTTCCTTGGAAAGAATGACCACATAATTTGCATTTAGATTCTTATTACAATCAGTCTTTGGCTTTTTGTAAATATATTGACAACGCTGCAATAGTCTTGAGTTGAGGAATTCATGTCTTAGAACAACTTTTTGGCCTTGAATTACCCAAAATTATTTAACAATCTCCATTTAAGTTTTCTCGCCTATTTATTTGGCATAGTGTTGGGCATTTAATCAAATAGTTAACAGTGCTTAGACTATGTACTTCATTGTTAGTAAAATGTTTTGATTAATCTTTTTTAGTATGAGTTGAAAAGTAATAGACAGTGCACAAGAGGCTTAAGAATATCATAGGAGGAATTATTAAGTGGTGTGGTTATGAAGACTCTAGTAATCATGCATGCAGATTGTGAGATCATGGACCAAGCACATAGGTGGAATAATGTATTAACTTCGCTTGGGGAAAACGATTTACATGTTAGAATGATATGCTCAAAGAAAGCTTATTTGAAAGATTTTGATTCCTTCATACAATAAAATTATCAGGAAAAATCTTGATTTCACAGCACAGGATGGGCCATCCTTTAGTACTTAAGATGAAGTTTATCTTGTTTCAAAGGGAATATCCATTAATGAATTTAGCAACTCTCATGCTTGGGTTTACATAGGCCACAAATAGACATTCACATGCAAACCGAGGAAAGCAGATCTCAACCAAATTAGAGACATTTACAAACTTGGGTTTCCAAGTATGTGCAATATGATATACAGAACTAAAGGCTTAGCATTCTTGCGTCGCAGGTACCTAAAAAGAATTTCTTACGAATAATCAAAACAACACACTATAAAAGTATGCATGAATAATTTGAAATTGTAGACATGTCAAATTTACATCATGCATAATCATATTCCATTCATCAAATAAATCAGGACTTTATTTAAATCAAACCCAAATCATATTCCACCATTTTCTGATTTAAATAAATCAAATATTTAAGTCCTAAAAGTCAAAATCATCTAAGCACCATTAAATCAGCATAATCATCATCTATTTAATCTAACCCTTGATTAAATACTAATCTCACCCACTTGCATTCTCTAGATTTAGCACTTGCACATATAAATCAATTTATTGATTTATTAAATCCAAGATTTTCCATCAACACATTCATGGGGAATATTCCCTCAATTTGGAATTCAAAATCAAGTTGATTTGTCCTCCAACATTGCATTTATTGCTCATTTTCTTGTCCCCCACTTAGCATTTACTCTCAAATTTGAATTCAAATTCTCCCTCCTCATGGGCACATTTCCTAATCTTGCACATCCATTGGCCTATCACATGATGACAAATGTCCTTCTTTCATTGGTCCAATCTTAGTCCCACATTGGTCTCTCTTCAACACTTAGCATTTTGAAAATCCTTAAATAGAAGATTCAACATTGAGCAAATCCTCCACAGTCTCTTGCAAGGCCACTCTCTTCATTTGAGAATTGATCTTGTCCATTTCACTCCATCATCTCCATCATCTACACAACTTGATGCAAGGTCATTCTCTTTGAGAACTTATCTTGTCCATTTATCATCTTCATATCCATAGCAATTTCATCACTAGCTTATCAATCAAAGATTGGGAAAGGGTCACTAGCACATGTGACACCAATCCACTATGAGATGAAGTTGATTCATGTTGTTTGTATGCTTATTTGGTTTTTCTTGTTGTTTTAATATCTTACTTAGCATATCTAACATGTTTCATTATCTCATAGGGATGTTGAGGATTATTTTGGTTTTAAAATGCTAACCATATGCAGATTTTCACATCCACGTAAATCAAACTTGTTTTCTCTGATGCTTCACCCTTCACAGTCATGCTTTCCATCGCCTCCAACACCAACCATGAAACCATCCATATTATCTTTTTCTGTAGCTTGTGCCCCTCTGAAAAGGTTGAATCTAAGTAGACTTGGTTCTTGTATGCCTTGGCTCCTTCCCTGAAACATTCGTTGTCCATTCCTTCCACATTTCTACCTCTTTTCCCTATGCTTTTTGATTCCTAACATCCGTGAGAGGAGAATTTCCACTAGCCCAATATCAATTCGACCCACTTCGGATTTTAATTGTCCATTCATTCACCATGCCTCATTACAATCAAGTTATGCTTCATTCTCCTGCTTGATGACTCCATTCTGCCTTTCTCAGAATTGCATTCCTCCTCCTTGCTTAACCTCTGGAGATTGTAATTTATAGAAAAGATCCCATCGTTTCACGTTCCTCTATCAATGCATACCGTGTAGATCTCGTGGCTGATTTTCTTCCTTTTTGAATAATGCTCCATTCTTTAAACTCCTTCACTTTCTTCCTGTGTAACACTTCGTGTCTTTGAAACTCATTTCCTATTAAGATATCAAATCGAATTCATAAAATAGGAGCAATAATATTTATTATTCTTTAACATGATTGAATCATTATTCATTTTCAACTATTTTGTTTACTATAATACTAGTACTTTCATAATATCATTTATTTGTTAATTAAACAAATCTGATGTAAGTTTAGATTTTCAAAATGGAGGGTTGTGACATCAATGCTTTGTGTCATCCCCAAAAGGAAAACACAAAAGCAAAAAAGGAAAAAAGGGACCTTTTGGGTCAACATGGAAGAGACATAGGGCATCTCAACGCTTTGCATCATCCCGAAAAAGGAAAACACAAAACAATGTATGACATATAGAAGAATAGAGGTACAAATAGCTAGAGGAAGTGTACAAAGAGAGAGAACATCAAAGGCACATTACGGGGGAACACAATACGCACATAAAATCAAAGAAAAATGAAAATGAAAGAGAAAAAAAAGGAAAATGTATATAAAAGGCTAATAAGGCAAATGCAGGTCAACCATCTAACAAGTCATCTGCCTCCCAATCATGTTTAGTGTATTGCGAGGGAAGTTAGTTTTCCAAAGGAAGAATTGCAAGTACCGAACTAGGAGATGTACTAGGTTCTTCACTTGGTATAGAATATTTTGTTGGAGCCCTTAAAAGCCTGATGGATCTTTCTCTCCTTGGGTTTGGTATGCCTCTTTGATAAACCCTTATCCTCGTGGGTAAGTGGGGTTTTTTTTTTGTGAGGGCCTAAAATATTTTAATTCTTGATTGACCTGCTTGGTTAGTCATCAGCCTTTCAAGTTATCCTTCGAGCCATCTGGCACGTCAGTTTACCAGCCCCATTGGCGCGGTGATCGGTTACCTTTTCCTACTACATGAAACCCTTTCCTAAGGTTGGGTCATAAACTTATCCTAGTGACTTATGTATTAATTCACTAACCCTTGTGGTCACATCACCGTCAAGTCATCCATTTAATGCTAACATTGCATAATGTGCAGATTTCCCAGATTCAAGGATCGGGGAAAAGATCTCAACCATACCCCACCAGCCTATAAAAATTAGATGACAACAGTTTAAATCTAGCGAGATCAGCATGGAGGTTACGCGTGTCCATGCAATGTGTGTGGGACCCACTTCCCACTACCACTCCCATGGCCCGGCGTATTTAATGAGCAGTTGTGATTAAATCTGGCGGAACGATCTCCACCGTTCCCTACTAGCTTACTGAATAAAATGAACGATGGTTAAAATGCAGCAAGATCAGCGAAACCTCGACACCTGTCCCCACTCGCTCAGACCATGGAGCCCACACAGAGCGAGGGTGTCATATGACATGGCTATAACTGATTGGTTGAAAGTACTTCAGCAAAGCATCACTGGAAATCAAAGGTAGTCAAATGAAGGTGGGATGTCTGATCTTCCATCAGGGCAATCGATAGACGGCTAGCATTCAAAGCTAGTGAAGTAACATGTGATAGTCATTTCTGCTCAGCGCGACCAGCTTGCATTAATGGTTAACACCCTGCAAAATGATTAAGTCGATCTCAATTCATGTGGAAATGCTAATACTAGTAATCATGAAGGGTAATCCATAGATTCCCATACAACTAGAAATTAAACGGTTCCAGTACACTTGCCAGTAAGTTACTAGGGTTGCGAATGTGTGGTGAATATTAAGTGTGAATGTCATTGCTTCACTCAATAAATACAGCTGAGATAACTACTTTTTGCATCGTTATCATTTAGCAGTTAGGCATTTTTTGGTATGTAAAGTTGACAAAGGACAAGATGAGTGAACCAGGGTGAAGGTCTATTTGATTGAATGTCCCAAGGTTGGGTGTGAATGCACCAGAATCTGCTCTCACTATGAAGGCAGATACTTCTACATAGAATCCCAGACTAACACCTAAAAGATGCAGTCAAAGACTATAATTTCAGGGTGTTATCGCAGGAGGAACGGAGGATAGAGGAAAAGGTCCAGTGCACTCTTTGGCTAGATCCAAGCAGAAGGTGAGATATGGACGTGGATCTTACGGGCACCAAAATTCGCCTATCAACCTTACAAGTTCAGTTCCTCTAATAGTGGCATTGAGACTATCTCGGCCTATGGTCGGTATTTGGCCATGTTAAACAATGGTTTGCCCTTTGACAAGGAGGTGATATCGGTGGCACCATTGGTTGTCAAGACTCCTAGTGGACGGCATGGAATTGTGCTTGGTAACAAGAAGAAAGAGGAAGAGGCTGAAGTATCCTCTCTTCCTCTAGCAATGATGAGGAGTGGTCGTGTCTACCGTGGACGTGTTGCTAGTGCTTGTGGGGTGGTGGGAAATTGAGTTGGTTGTGTGTGTGACTCTAAGTTTTTGTGTTGATACTAGTTGCAGCGGTGGTTCATTCGTCTTGTGTGCGGAATTTTTGCAGTAACTGGCATTTCTCTTCCTAGGTGGCAGTCGTATTTTGGTTTTTCCCCAACTGTATTATTTTGTGAAAATTTGACATGTGGGGTTTTGGAATGAAGGAAAATGTAGTTGAAATTCACATGAAATGAAAATTCTATTTTGAAACTGCATCTGAGCCTAAATCTTGTCACTTCCCTTACATCATAAAAGGGAAACCAAGGCTCATTTTGATAAGGGAGATGAAAAAAAATTGAACTCTAGCTAGGGTTTTGGTCAAATGTATACAGTATAGATAGGAATAGAATAGTTTGTCATTTTTCAAGCAATATGAATGAACTTATGCAAACACCTTAAAAAATTTATCAGACATGATTCAAGTATAATTAATATATGCATATATTTCTGATATATTTCTCTTCTTCTGCAAATTTGGGTGAATTCTGAATTGAAGTATCAATGGTGTTTCAATTCTACTTTGAGTATTCGTTCAAAGGCATGTCTCTACTCTAGGTTTTGATTCAAGTAATCAATTAAATACTTAGATGAGGTCATGAATTTACATTTATTTCCAAAGAATTTGATAAGTAGTGATGTGTCAGAATACTCGAGCTCCATGATGCAAAGTATTGTGAGAGTAAATCTATTTCATTATTGGGTCATCTTTGTTTTACAGATTCTTGTATTTGTGACTCCATTTTTCCCAATGAACACAACATTGATATGTTCCTAAATGATTTACCTAAGGGGTTAATCAAGCAACCATTTAATGACCAAGTCAGAGCTAGGGTTTAAATTCATCAAAATTCATTAATTCAAATAATCATGTATGTCAATTCCCAACAATAATTTCTTCATTATGATGAATGGGTAGCATATTATTTGGAAATTAGCCAATTTCTTGGTAATTGATGCACAATTATCCTTCATTCATGTATGATCTATGTAGTGATGTGTTCAACATAGCTAAATCTTAAATGAACACACTAGGAATACCCTCCTTGGTTTCACAGAGCCTAAAGCATAGAAGATCATAGTCTTTGGCTAGATCTTGTTAGTTGGCCATTCATTTCAAGGGTCTTGCGTATAGGAACCGGCTATTCCTTAGAGATATCTTGGGTGTACTGGAAAAAACACCAACAGATTTATCATTTAATCTCATGGTAGATGAGAATAAAGAGTTTAGATCATTATGCACTTCTTCAACCATTTTTTGTGATCTCCTCATCATCATCATCATCAAAATTGATTACGATAGGAGGACGAAGGGTTATTTCCAAGGAAGGATCTATCAAAAGTTGTGGTTGTTGGATTGAAGCATTTTGTTGTGCAGGTTGTACTGTACTATCTTGTGGCAGGTTAGGGGGAGGAGGGTGATCATCTATTGCTTTTGTCAAAGGCAGAGGTTGGTTTTCTTTGTTATTTTCATTTTTCATTTGACAAGCAAGGAGACGACAATGACACCTATGCTCTCTAGCACCGCGGTTTCATTTAATTTTATTTTGAAGTTGTTGAGGTGTAAGAGCAGGTTGATCCATCATAGGTTCCTTTTCTTCTGGAGGGGGAAGAACAAAAGAAACTGAAGAATATGGATCAATCACTTCCTCTTTAGCTTTATACACTTGTTTAATGTGGGGATGCATGACGAGATTTGTTTCATTTTCTCTTGGGCATTTAAACGATGGAGGGGAAGTGTCTATGGTTGGGTGCTCATGAGGTTGTATTGTTTGTTCAATGTCAAACTTAGGCTGAAGCATGGTTTCATCTAGGATAGGAGAAGTGGAAGTGGACAGGGACATGTTACGAAGAGACAATTCGGCTATTCATTTGGCTTTGAACTTTTGATAGGCTATGAAAAATAATTCCTTACGGGGGGTGATGGGTTCCTTAGGTTCAAGCCAAAAGGCTTCTAAGGAAAAATTACCTTTAGAGGATAATGGTTTAAAGCCACTATGGTGTATGGTAAATATTTTAGTTCCATGCAGAAACTTCAAACATTTAAAATACTTGATGGGACCGCTTTCATCTAACGGCCGTGGATGACCCAAACGCATAGACCTAAATTAACTGACAGGAATAATAGAAAATATGTCCAAAGTTTTGGGGTCCTATTTTTAATGGGAATATAATTGATCTAATCTAGGGAACACAAACTAGTATGTGTTTTGTCCATGCAGCTTGGTTTATTATAATCTTCTGATATAGCCTATGTAATATCAAAACTCTTTCGGTGGATCACATTCTTCACTTACATGTGGGATCTATTAATATCCCACAGAGCTTATCATTAAGTAGATTTGGTCATTATGTAAAGAGAATCACATCGTGAAGCTTTTAAGTATATCATGAGAAGAAAAAGTAATATCAAAAGATTTATTGGTCGGGCCCTTACGCGGGATAATGTCTATCGCACCCACAAGTTCATCCATAGGATTAACTTGGGTAACATTTGGAGTAATATCAGGTTGTTGATTATTTGTATCAATGTTCATCACATGAGGGTTTGAAGGTTCACTAGCCTTGACAAATGAAACATTTTTTTTAGGCATAAGGTTGGTAAAGATTCGTAAATTCTAGTTAGGGGGTGCAATGGACTTATTGCCTTGATCATTGACACCCGCAATGGACAAACGACCAGAATCAATGAGGTCTTAAACTAAGTGTTTGAGACACTTACATTATTCGGTGTCATGTCCATTTTGGAAATGAAAATGACAATAAGCATTTTGTTTAAAGGTAGGTGGTAAAAGCTCGGTGGCATCAAGTGGTTTAACGGTAGGCAAAGTGATCATTTGTTGTTGGAGCAATTGGTTCATTGTGTTATGGAGAGTATCGGGTAAGGGAGTAAATTGTCTCTTTGGGTCCCCATAGGTAAAGGGCGTCATTGCTTTAATAGTTGCTACTTGATTTGGAACAAGTTGGGTTGGTTGCGAAGAAGGCTGATTCAACTGTAAAAAGCCTCGGTTTGGTTTTCTAAAGTTTTACTCGTTGTTTTGGTTGTTTTTCTCAGACTTCTCAGCGTGGTTAGAAGTGGACTTTGAATCACTACTAGAAACCAAGTTGTGATAGCCACAAAGGGTCATGCATAAATGCATGAGGGTATGTGCAGGATCATGATGGGCCAAAAAGTGGCAATATGATGGGTATGTGGTTGACAACTATTTTTTAACCCAAAATTGATGAAACGAAAAGGGTTTTTAAAGGAGATTTCTAGATTTCCACCAATATAATTTATGCTTTACTTTGAATTTAATAAGTAATTATTATTCATTTTCTATTCAAATTATGACTAAAGTCTTGATTGATAGGATGATTGAAAAACATCTATAACTTTCAGACAGTATCACATTTTTTGAATCCAAAACATGTGTCACATTCTACACTTTGCATACTATAGGATTTAAAAAATAAAAAATGAATTTCATCAATTTTTGACCAAGTTAAGGTGGTTAAACATACGAGTTTTTATATTTTTTAAATGTCAGAATAAAAAAATCATAATTAATTATTTATTTGGAAAAAAAATTACAAAAAAAATATGCATCACATCTAAAGTATTGAGTCCTCTACTTATATCTAAAATCCTAGTAAAAAATATTATCATTCTTATTGTGGTTAGGGTGGTCAAACAAACACTTATTATTTTTTCCCTGAAATTTAAGTACCACTGCATTGAAATTTCAAATTTTCACCAAATAGATTTTTATTTTTAAACATACCTAGTAGTTTAGAAACTACATTCAATTTTCTACAAATCCTATTCTTACACATTTTTGAAATAATATAGATAACTTATTCAAATTTTTACATCAAGTTGCCTAACTCTGATTTTTATGAATTTTTTGCCACTTAAGAGCTTGTTTTTTCCATGATGATCCTACACATACCCATGAACAAAAGAAATTTCATCATAGTCAACTTATCCTGAAGGTGATCATGCAAGTTTTCAATAAACATCTTTTGCAAATGTGAATCAGGAATCTTGACATCAATTTGAGCATACAATGACTGATAACGTGAAATGAAGTTAGTTACTTTTTCATCGGCATTTTGTTTACATCTTATTAAATTAGCCATTATCTTTTTAGGAGTTATATGGACTTGTAAATGACTTATGAAGGCATCCACAAGTCCATTGAATGATCAAATTGAATGATTGGGTAAGTTTGAAAACCACTCCAATGCAGTTTCCTTCAAGGTCCTAGGAAAAAGTTTGGCTAACAACTTATCATCAAGGACAAAGTCACTACACAAGGTTGTATAAGCATTGACATGATTAGTAGGGTCTCCTTTACCTCTGTATTTCTCAAACCTAGGAATTTCAATTCCTTGTGGCATTTGTGTGTGTAATATCTCTAAGGATAATGGACTATTACGAACGTGATATGTGGGTGGAGCATTTTGACTTTGGCTAATGGTGGAGATTTGTTGTTGCATAGATGAGACTGTGTTAAAGAGTTGTGTAATGATGGGATCGGTGTAACTGGTACAAGGTGGAAGGGAAAATGGTGATGGAGTGTATGTAATGTTAGGGGAAGTGAAAGGGACACTAAGAGGGGTTAATGTGGAAGAAGGAATATGTGATGCCACAAAAGAAATAGGAATGCTAGTTGGAATAACGAAAGGAGGAGTCACATGACTAACCTGTTGCATAGTTGTTGTAACCTGAGGAGTGGTATAAATTGGTATGGATGCTATGGTTGAAGGAGGAGGAATGTGAGATCCTCCTTAACTTACAACAATGTTTGCTAGTTGGGATATGGAAGGAATATGTTTGTTGTATATCTCAACAATTGTCTTCATAACTTGTAAGCCATCATCACTTTCAATTAAATGATGAAGTTTTTCTATGGCAGGTATGGAAATGGTGGAAATGTTTTCAAGGGATAAGTCTTGTAAATGTGCAAAATATTCATGAATGCTAATCACCTTATCTTGCGGAATGGCACTAGTTTATGTCAACATGCATAGGATGGGAAGGTGAAGGCATGTGAGTGGTAGTATCCATGCCTAATGCACCATTGTCCATACTAGGAGTAGGAGCTCCTTAGATCTCAAGGTCCACAACGAAAGTGCTATCACAGGAAGCCATGAGTCTAGAACCTCGTCTCACTAAAGTATTATCAATGGGGGCACCAAACACTCATACAAGTACCACAAAAGATAGGGTGGATGTAAATGCAATGCAATCTAGGGAAAATAAAATGCAAAAAGAAATAATTCTATAAAATCAAATAGAGATGTAGTACCAGAAAATAGAAGTACAGAAATTACCCAGAAATTACCAAAAAATATAGTGCAAAGTATGCAAAAGGACTAAGACGCCCAAGGTGGCAATTTAGTCACACTGGTGATTTTTTGTGTTTTTTCAGAATTTTTAAATGCAATTCTATGTCTTTTAGATGCACAAATTCAACTACATTATGTAAATTATGCATAATTTTTTTGTTTTGTAATGCAAAAACGATGCCATAATGCAAGTGAAATGAACTTTTCACTAATGCAATGTTAAAACCATAGGATGCAATTTAATCAATGCAAGATGTAATTCAAATGAAACCTAGGATGCACTTTTCAAATCAGAAAGGGATATGTTCAAATGAAAAGTTCACCAAAATGTAAATGGTGATTTTGGTTCGCTCTCACAATACTTTGCTTCTCCTAGGGTTTTTCACCTAAAAGGAGAAAGGAAATTGAAAGGGGTTCCAAAATGCAAAATTTTACACTCAAAGTTTATGTAGATGAGATGTCCTAATGCTCTTATCTGAAATTGAAATGATCTAATGATGCAAAACTTAGAAAATGCAAAGTGCTTGAAAACACAATGTGATATGCAAAAATGCCTAAAAATGCAACTAAATGATGAAATAACATAATAGAAAGAAAGAGGTGCACCTGGAATATGAAGCTTGATGTTGGGAGATTCTAGAATCTTGAAAAATTGGCTGAAAATATTGACTGGGACACTTACGCCAAGCGGGGTGACTTAGTCCCAATTTTGGGAAACTTTATCGAAATGAGAATCTGCTAAATGGGTATCCAGAAATGTCAAAATCAGTTTTCAGGCCTGGAAGTGGGACTAATCCACCACTAGTGGTGACTTAGTCCTCCCGCAAGTCTTAGGAAATTCAAGACAAAATATTGTATCCCAGGTCTACAGTTTCTTTTCTAATAGGTGTATGCACTTGATTCTGCAGAAAACAGGGTAGAACGCCTCTCCAAACTTGAAATAGGGTTGTGTTGACTTGATTGACTTTATATACTTGTTGACCACCTCTCAACACCTAATTGCTTGATAAATATGCATACAAAAGTTTGCAAACACACATGCAAAAGGGGGGAAATGGTTGAGGGTTAGAGAATAGGGGTTTGTCTTGGTCGAACCCCACTTTGGTAATCAAACCCTAAACAATGAAATGAAATGAAAAGAGTATGATAAATAGATAACATGCAAATTTCATAAACTTACCACACCTTTGATGCTCAAAATCTAAAGATATGCAATGAATTGCTCCAATAGATTGACTTGATAATGCTTGAATGCTTGAATATTTTATGAGTGACTTGATGAGTGCTTGAATGCTAGTGAATTAGGAGAGTGTATGAGGAGATGTACAAAATGAGGGGAAAAGCCCTTATTTATACCTGATTTTATTAAAATTTCCTGAAAGTAACACATCACAAGCTGACCTCAATGGTTAGAGGACAAATTCCCACTAGAAATTTAAAATTATTTTGAGTTTTGTGCCAAAAAGGACTAAGTCGCCCCTATTGGTGACTTATTCCCACTTAAGCAAATTATGTGGGTGTCGGGAATTTTGGGGCATTAAAAGTTGTCCAACGGGAATATTCTCAAAAACACACTTGAAAATGGTCAAGAAGTACATTAAGGGGTCAAATAAAGCATAAGAAAGGTGTAAATAGTGAAATTAAGCCTAGAAAAGTGTGAAATCTTGCTACAAGACTTTACAACACTTCAAAATAGGACACAATAAGTGATGAAAAGGTGATTTTTAGGTGAATTGTAATGAATAGAGACTAGAAAAGTGTAGAAATATTTTACAACACTTCACAACACCTTCACAAGATGCCATAATTTAAATTTTAAAGACCTAATGTGAATGTTTAAGCCACATTACAACATTAAATCAAAGAAAAATCAAGCCAAAGTCCATTAGAAAGACTCAAGTGAGCATAAAAATGTCAACTATACATTTTTTGGTGACACACAACTATACATTGACTTCCCTATGTCTTTCTTTGAACTTCTTGATTTGTTCTCTCATCTTTTTGATGCATTCTTTTGTTTCTCCTAAGCTTTCCTTCAAACTTTCATTCTCAGCTTCAACTCTGTCAAGATCTTCAAGATAATTCTTAAGTTCTTCTTTGTCAAACATGTAGTCATCTTCTACATATTCAATTGCAGAAATTTCTTCTAAAGGAATAGGACACTTCTTGTCAGCCATGTGTTCAAACTTCCAAGATCTTCCTATAAGCGAGGCCCGGACCAACCATGTTCAGGGCCTCAAGTCACAGAGGGCCAAGAGCGGAAGGCTACCCTAACTTACCTTGGCTTAAAGGGGTGTTTTCAAAATGAGGGATGAGAATGATGAGGACTATAAGGTCCTTCAATCACTCTGCAGACCCGAAACCAGTTTTGGGGCTAGGTGAGTCAATTTTCTGGTTCAACACTATACCTCAAGTAGCTCTCTACCCAAGGAGGAAAGTGCAGTTCTAAGATGACAACATAGCGCCTGGCATCTCTCAGGTGCACTAGCATCTATAAGACTAGAGGACCAAAAAGACAATGTGAACCGCTAGAAAATAGGATGACAGCCTAGCTAGTCACTTCCAAAAGGCCAAAATAGAGCTATAAAGTAAGACAAATACAAATGAATATGATAAAGCAAGTATATGAGAGTTAAAGTGACAAGAATGATCTCACAAAGGTACTCATTCACCAGCTAGCTCCAAGTACACTTCCACCTACACACAAGAAAGAGGAAATTTGTTGGGGGTTCTATACGGGTCTGCCTCAGTCAGACCCCCATTTTGGTGTTTCCACCTCCATGGGCAGCCAAGATAGCGATAATGGAGAAAAAGTATGATAAAGGAGAATGAAGGTAAAGAACACAATAACACTTCAAAACAATATTATGCTACCCAACCAAATTGTAGAGGAGAGGAGTGAAAGGTTTACCACCTCCACCAAGAGCTCACTAGCTAATGGAGGAGAAAATGAGAGGACTCAAGCCCCTACTACAATGGTATTGTTCCTCACTTGCTCTACGGAGTTGATGGAGTGTTTTTGTTGCTACTGTGGAGTGAAAAGTGTCGCTTGAGAGTGATGGATGTAAGAAAAATGATAGAATGTTGAGGGAGTGCCAAAAAGAAGATGAAATGCATGAAGAGTGAATTTCAAGGGAGAATGAGAAAAAAGGCCATATTCAGGTCAGTTGGTAGAAGAGGGGCATTACAAATCAACCCCAATGGGAAGTGTAACACCTCTACTGGCTTTAGATGCAAGAATCCATTAGGGATGTAAGTGTGTCGTGCAGATGTCTGTGTGTCACGCAGGTGTTCCTGACAATTATTTTTTTGTCGATGCACAAAATAGTCACCAAGTGGAATGAAGGAAGCGAGTTGATGTGGATTTTCACCTTCAGATTTGGTTTTCTTAGGTGAGGGAACATGAAAGGATAATTTTTGTAAGGGGTGAAAATTCGCTCCTATACATTTTTCCCCCACTTTAGCAAGCACGAATACTGATGAGCGCTTCGGTAAAGTAGATTAGAAAGGTAGTAGAGTTAGAAATTTATACCTGAACCGTCAAGGAAGCAGACCACGATCTGGCGAACT
The DNA here is from genome assembly GCA_007258455.2 of Sequoia sempervirens. Lineage (NCBI taxonomy): Eukaryota > Viridiplantae > Streptophyta > Pinopsida > Cupressales > Cupressaceae > Sequoia > Sequoia sempervirens. The sequence continues at coordinate 4,239 of VDFB02329576.1, read as the reverse complement.
CAATAGCACAAGACAAGTAAAGGACTTCACAGCCCCGCAGAACTATGAAGCTAAAGAATGAAAGTGTCTTATAGGCCCTTGGACCTACAAGGAGGCAACCCCCAAGATCTCTCACATGAAGGAAGCCCCAAGAAGAAAGAACCTCACAAGCCCACAAACTTGTAAGGAAGGTAACCTCTAATATCTCTCGCATGAAGGATACCCAAAAAAGTTCCTTACAGACCTGTAAACCTGCAAGGAGGCATCCCCCAAGATCTCTCACATGGAGGAAGGTGTAGAAAGTGCCCTATAGACCCATGCATTCTATGAAAGGTGTCCTTCAAGATCTCTCACATGAAGGAAACCCAAGAGCACTCAGAGGACTTGCAGACCTACAGGGAAGGTATCCCTCAAGATCTCACATGGAGGAAACCCAAAGAAAGCACCCCATGAATTCTAAACCCTGTGAGGGGAGCCACTCCAAGATCTTGTTGGTGTACCAATTAATTATTACACTAGCATAAGCTAATTCTTAGGTCTTGCATTTTAATTAATTAAGTCCTAGGTTGCATTATTAGATAAATCATTTAATAGATAGGGAAATATTCCCTTCCTTGTTTAGTGGGATAAGATTCTTTCTAGAAGATGAGTTGTCCTTCTAGAACTTATCTCAACATTTAATAATCATCTAGATAGGGTTCACATGTTGTCACATGTTGTTAGATCAAGACACATGGCAACATCTCATGCATCTTAGGTTTTCCTTCTTGCCTATATAATCAAGCATCTTGTTCATTTGTAACATATCCAATATCAATATCAATATCATATCAATAGAATCTCTATTATGCATGCCTAGTTCGAACACTTTCCTCGGGTGGTTGATTATCTTCTGGCTTAAAGGTCTCCATCAAAGACTGTAGCTTCAAGGATCGTGGCATCCATAATCTCAACGGATCTCTCAAGATGGAGTGGAAGCTTAGAAGAAGCATCCTACAAGCCTACAAACCTGCAGGAAGGTATCCCCCAAGATCTCTCACATGGAGGAAACCCAAGAAAGCGGACTTCACAAAGTTGGAAAGCGGCTTCACTGGCGCACCTATAAAGAAACATGTTTACCCATAGATAGAACATGTCAAAAATTGGCCATGCAAGCAAGTAAGCAGATGGTTACACAAACTGCCAACAAGTTGCAAAACTTTCAAAGGGGTCCCTCGAGAACCCAACGTGAAGAAGGGGGTCCACTCAAGGGACACGTTGTTCGAAAGTACGAAAGAGATACTTGTTTCTCAAATCAATTCGTCATCAAGGAATCCTTTTGAAAGATGTTCACTTCGTCAAGTAATTTGAAAGGAAGAATATGCCCCCAAATTAGGGGAAGGTCAAAGTTGTTCCCACTTCAGAGGAGGGTTCTCAAGTTCTTTCTTAACGAACCCATGATGAAGGAAATACGTTCCATTAGGGTTTCAAGTCGAGAATGTGATTCTTGAAAGGAAGTTTGTGAAGATTCTCGAGAAAATATTCATTGGAAATGAATTGTTTTCCAAAAATCAGAGTGTTGTAGAAGCGGTGTTGTCACACATGAAAGGGACAACTCAAGCAAAGAAGAGAGAAAGATAAAGGAAAATCAAAAGAGAAAAGATAACACAGACAAAGGGCATAGGGGTAGCTTGATATTTTGGGGTTAGAACTACTCATAAATATATAATTATAATAATAGTATATAAAATGAACCTTCATCAACCCCCTACTATATCAGACCATGTGAAGAATGCATGAGAAGAAAAAGTAAAAATAAAAAATTGGGTCAACATGGAAGGGAAGTCTAAATGCCCCTAATGCTTTGCATCGTCCCTAATTTATCAAAAATCAAGTCACAAACATGGAAGAATGATGATACAAATAGAAGAAGGTTTATGACACAAAAAACATGCATGTATCCAAGCACCAACAGGGGTGGCAAGGGTCATCCAGGAACACATAGCACGATCACGAGGGAACACATCACAACACACACACACACACATCTAATCTAAAGATAAAGAAGGGGCCTCCCCCTAACACTAATTGACCAAGATTCCATCTACTTCCCACTCTAGATCATCGTAGGGGGAAGAAGGACGGGTTGTAGTGGTGGAATGTTAAGAGGAGGAGCGTCTAACCCTCCCACAACAAGTGCTAATGAAGAGGGCCCCGCAAGGTCCTCTCCACCAAGTTCTTTTGGAGCTAAGGTCAGTGATTTCATGAAGGTTGAAACCTCATCCAAAGAGTTAAACATGCACTTAACAAGAGTGCCATGTTTCACCTCAATGGACGGAGAAGGTTGCGCATGAGATTCACCGCTAGGCTTGTCGAGTGATTCGGTAGTGGTGACGAACTTAGGAGAAGTCAAGACTGGTTATGTCACTAGGACAGAACAAGTCAATGAGGGGCCACCTTTCAGAGAAGGTGGACTCCTCTTACATCCTCTTTTGCTGGAAGGACCACTTTCTACCTTTTATTTCGTCGAAGGAGAAATCCCCATGAACGAGGCAAGAAGCAGGGAGGAAGAGGAGGAGAGAACCGCAGTAGATATGACTAAAGTATTAATCATGTCTATGGGTTTCGGGAAAGGCTAGACATCTAGAAGGGACATAAACAGAGGTGGCTCCCCCGAAAGAGCGATGAACACCTGCACCTTTTGAGGGTCAGGCACATCGCACTCACAACGGAAGTCAGAAGCAATATGGAGCTAGAATAAACCGAAGCAGAGAGGAGAAGAGAGGAGGATGCGGGAGGAGGCCCTAATACAGGGGCGGTCATCTCCTCTTCCTTCCTCTGTAAGGTGGCCTGTTCAGCCATGAGAGCCTTTCGTTGGTGCTTGCGCTGGCACGCAAGGCGGTTCCTGTGACTCTTTGAACCAAAGGTCAGAAGTTATGAAGGAACAAAAGGCTCTGGCTCAGCCATGGGAGTGTCCACTATAGTCATTTCTAGCGGAGGAACAGACTCCTAAACAAGAATAGGAGGAACCGGTTGAGAAGCAGCAGGGGGAGTCGACTCAAGTGCCTCAACATCGGGCCTCTTCCCATTCACTGCTTTGGGAGCAAGACCTGTAGGAGGCCGCGGAGGTCAATACATAGAGGATTCCCCACGGGGACCTTTTTTCCTATTATACCGAATAGGCCTAGGCTCTGTGGGAAAAACAGGAAGCTCAAATGTGAGACTCTTGGGCTTTTGCTGAGTAGGCACCATAGGATTTTCTTGCAAACATAGAACAAAATATGATGGTGCCTCAGTGGGGCGAGAGGAAGCATTAGGTTGAACAGCGGAAGAGGAAGAAGGAGGATCTCAGGACCGCTTCTCTTCTTCCCTTCTACGTGCCTTAGCAGCATCACTGTTAGCTTTTAGGCAAGCCCTATGTGAAATGACATAAGGTGATGGAGGGTATCTCACTTTTGTCCTTAGGTGCCCTTTCTTATAATTTTGATATGTTTGGTGCACGAGGTTCATCCTAAGCAGGAGAGGACCAACACGCACAAGCCAAGAGTAATCCAAGTAGTAGCTACCATGAGCAACCGGTGGTTTATAACCAATGTCATGAATCACGTGCACAAAACCCTCGTGGATAAATTTTAAACATTTATGCACGACTGAGGGTACGATGTTCATAGCCACTAACCAAGGGATACCTAGCTTTACTCTAAAGAGTTCAGACCCAGGGATAATGTCAAATAGAAGTTTCACGGATTTAGGTCCAACCAAAACCGGCAAGACAATACTACCCAAAGGGGGCATAGAAATTTTGTCATGCATTTGGATGGTTCTCACAGGTGCATCATACCCATCTTTGTGCAAGAAGTTGATTAGCATAATCTCCTCAGCTATAATGTTTACTTGAGATTTCAGATCAATGAGAACACCTGCTACAATGTTTATGTTGATTCGCGTAGGGTGTAGAGAGGAGATGGTTCCCTATTAAAACCCATCGGCAGGTCCTGTGAAGTGAAGGTTATACCAGCACCACTGCTCATAGGCTACACATAGGGGATAGGTTGATGCAAGAAGGAGGCCATTACGCACACTAGACAATACTTTCATAGAGTCCCTAAAAGGTTAAAGGATAGGACGGTGACCCAATTAAGGTTTTGTTGTGCAACACCTATGAAACCTTCCAACTACGCCCACTAGGGGTCATAGGTTGGGTTTTGAGGCAAAAGCCTCACAACGCTCATACCTACAACACTCCTAGGATACAAGGAAAGGGACTTTCATTATCACAAA
>VDFB02329575.1:0-21804 GCA_007258455.2 Sequoia sempervirens | reverse complement strand
ACGGCTCTTAGAAGGTCCTGCTGCCTGTGTCTGACCCCCTTGAGAACCAGCTCTAGGAGTGGGCACACTACCAATCTGCACTCCTACATGACCATCCAAGGCCATAGCCAAGTTTTCTTTCACCAAACGAGCCTTTTCGACAGCTACTTCCATTATTTTTGGTTCGAAGACTCGTACGCCACCACTGATGTGAGCGTTCAAGCCTTGAACAAAATGTTGTACCAACATCCCTTCATCATGACTAATCCCTACATACTGTTTCAGTTCATAGAAGTGACGTTCATACTGTTCTACTGACATTGCCATTTGCTTAAGATCATGGAATTCATCTGCCCTGCGCTACCTCCAATGATCTAAAAAGAAGCGAGCCCTAAACCTTTCCAAGAAAAATTCCCAAGTAACCATACTGATATCCATATGCAACTTTTGTTCCTTGAGCTGCCACCAAGTGGACGCGAAACCCCGCAAATGCATAACAGCACATCGAGCCTTGGTATTACTACCATAGGGGTGCATTGTGAAGCATCAGCCCAAATCAATTAACCATGTTTCAGCTTCTAATCCTCCTCTAGAGCCATCGAAGGTAGGTGGATGAGCTCTCATTAAATCCCTCATATGACCTGCTAACAATGCATCCTACTCAACTGGAGCTCCCCTATGCCTTGGAGACCTTTCTCTTTCCCTTTCAACCCACTGAGCCCCATCAGGTCTAGGGCCCAATCTATCAAGAAGCTTACCCAAAAGATGCTGCAACTGACCATCCAACCCCGGTTGTTCCGGGTTCTGTCCACCACCCGACGGATTGTTCTAAGAATTTTGTTGCTCCTCCGACTCAGGACCGTGAGAACTAGGCGGTGAAGGACTCGGTTGGTTGGCTCCACGGCCACCACCTCGGCCTCTTCCTCAGCCTCTACCTCTACCTCTACCTCTGCCTCTAGGCATACTTCTGCACAACAAGACAAAGGTACACATGAGCTCAAGAGCCAACACATAAAGGTTGCCTAATGGACATAACTACCTAGAGACCCCAGTGTGTGCAACCTTGGCTCTGATACCAAGTTGTAACGCCCACTATGCAAGCCCCAAAGAGCAAACAAATAAAGAATGCAATTTTTTTTTTTTAAAAGAAAGACAAATAATCAACATACCAAATATTAAATGTTCATATACATACTCATATACTTCATTTCATTACAATACAAATAACATAATCGACTATGTTCTTTGGGGCACACGAGGTCACATCGAAAAAGACATTACTAAACATCAACTCATAAGATATCAAAAGGAACTAATGATGACAACATTAGATATATATAAGCATAGATTCCATCACAAGATAAACCATGAGAAATCACATAACCAAATAAAGTCACAAAGTTGATAACTACATTACAACATCTTTCAAATTCTACATCATATCAATATAGTTACATCATGATCCCCAATCATGTGGGATGAATACAATATACAAGATTATCAAAATGTAATGAGATCAACTAGAACAAATCTCCAATTGGATGAGACTGAGCCAACGAACGCTGATGGGGAACCCAACGGTGTGCGGAGCACGTTCCACCTGACCACCCCCGTGCTAAGAGGTGACAGAGAAGCAACTCCGACCAAGACTGACAACAAAAGTACAAACATACAAGAAGTACCAACATAGATCCATAACACAATACTCCAAATTATAATGAACAAACAATAACATCATATCACAGTACCCTAAAATACAAGAACGTAAATCAAATATAAATGAGATCATACAAGACCACAAAGCATACAAAAGATGTATTAAAACAATAATCATAAATCAATTTTGATCAATTCAAACAACAATCTAAGCCAACTCCCATAACCTACTTCTAGAGGAACACAAATAAGTAAAACACATGGGCAACTAGGGGAGAGTGTCATCGCATAGTCCTACATGGGCTGTCCTGTGCTCTTCCTCCCAACTTGAGGCACCAGTCCCATCTATGGCTATCCTGTGCCCTTCCTCCCAACTGGAGGTGCCGGTCCATAGGGTGACTAATGCGGAGCCCTAAACCTCTCATGAAGATGAGGTCACGACCTTGCCGACCATGGCCTTCTCAGCCTTCCATTAGTCTGCGGAAGCACTAATGAAGGCGAGGCATCCATTTTTTAAAATCTTATAATGATATTACTACCCAACCCTCCTAAGTTAATTATTAGGTTTTCACTTGATTAATAACTCACCCATGGGTTATCCTGTGCCCTTCCCCTTAAGCGGGGTGCCGGCCCCCACGAGGAGCCACTCTCCCTAGAGACCCAACCAAAACCAAAAAGAAACAGGGGTTGTACCATTCTAATCATAAACATCGAAATGTAACAACAAAAATATTACACGAGGCATAACTCATCTCGCAAATTAAATGCCATAACAAAATATCATAACTCGGTACACCCCATTCGTAATACTTAACCGAAACTCAAGGTGAAAAGATATAAATTCAACACAATCACAATCCTCTGGAAGACTACAGTGTTAACACAAAAAAGGTTCCCACATCAATGAACTCACAATGTCCCAAACCCAACAAGCCTACAAGACTCAATTTCAAGAATAAAAAAATAAAAAGATAACTTATTTAATTCCATAATAAATTCCATTCCCAAAATATTCACACTAAAACAAGAATAAAATAATCAATGCTATCATATATTCATAAATTGACTTTTTACTAAATTATCCTCTCAAAGTTTGTAATTTAACAAATCAATAATAATGAAACAAAGATTTCTTTCTATTTTATTATTTCCACTATAACCAAATTCTGTTTTATTTAAACCAGAAAAAGAAACAGAATGTTTACTGACATAATTAAATAATTAATGCAACAGTTAAATCAGTGGAATCTGAATAAATGAGTTAATAAATATATATACAAATATATATATATATACATACATATATATATATATATATATTTATAAAAGTAGATTCGCACAGCAACTTATAAATAGAATTCTCGTTTTACGAAATTAAACCTATACAAATTCGAATGGGAAATTTAACCCATAAAAATGCACGGGAACAAATGCCGGCCGTGGGCAGTCTACAGTACCGGTTGGCGGGGTGGTGGGTACGACCAAGGCCAAACCACCACACAACCACTATTTTATAATACCCAAAACAAAATACTATGAACAGTGTCGACGGGAGAAAAACGAGGTTCGACGAATTTAATTTCCATTCATTATTTACATATCATGCATAAATATATATGTGTATATATATATTTATATATATATTTATATATATATATATATTTCTAATACACACACACACACACACACACACACATATATATATATATATATGGAATCTGAACATTTCGAAATCACAGAAAAATAAACACTGTACTCTGTACAAGAGAAATATTTAATAACATACAAGAATATCACAATCCCAAAAATTCATTGAAGGAAATTATAACTTATACAGGTATATATATTTTTTTATCTTTTAAAACAAAACTACAATAAAACTGTACATTTCCAGATTTCAATCAAATTTTTTTTTTTTTAACAACAGTCCAGAACCCAACAAAAATTCCTTTCTAACAAATAACCAGCCTGATCCCCAATTAAATTTTCATTGATTAAACAATAATCTAATAGATTTTCTTCCCACAACATTTGATTTCCAACCCTAGATGAACATTTCATACACAGAGAAACAATTTCTAGTTTATTTGATGCTACAGAAAATAAATAATTAAAATGAAAAGAACCTGGCGTCCTGTGTTTGAAGAAGATCTGTAGAAGCTTAATCCCTCTCGCAGAACTAATTCCTCATTGCCGATTGTTCCCAGCAACAGATTCCCCAAATTCTCCTTCAAACCCCACCTTCTTCTTTTATGATTTCTCCCGAAAACAGAACAAGAATGCAGTGTTGAAAACAAAATTTCTCCAGAATTTCCAACCACCCCCTCAAACAAAGAAAACCCCTTATTAAAATCAAAATCCAGGAAACCCTTTCAATTTCCTCTTCCCGTGAATACCAGAAGTCACTTCCAGAAAAATCAAAAATAATTATTAATCCTTTAATTCCTTTTGTTGCCTTTTTCATGCATTTTCATTTTCTTTTATCATGCATTTGATTAAAAATTAAATAAATTTAAATCCACAAATTTGAACTTTTTATTTGTATATATATTCATCATCTCCACAATACTTTATTAAATAATTACTTTCACATTAAAATAATTAAAATCAACCATTTGAAAGATTCAAAATAAATGTAATATTTTTACCACTACTACTAATATTTATCTATTGCTTTATTTATTATTATTTTATGTTTTTATTTTATTAATTGTTTAATTATTTAAATCACAACAATAAACCATACACCACATTAGATAAATCATAAAATCACAATAACATACAAAGACCAATGCAACAACACAATGACTATGACCAAGATGCACAAACCAAGAAGGTACAAGACTGTTGACACCTTGGAACGGAGTTACTTCCATGTCACCTTTGTTCAACTTCCTGCCGTTGGGTTGGTTCAATACTCGCCCAGACCTATCGAAATAGGTGGAATCGAGTCTTATTCCTGCAAAGCCTGCATCCAACAAGGTGATATACCACATACATACATATAATCAATTACAAAGCATTGTGAGAAGGATTTGTAGTGTAGCAGGGCGCTCGCGAACGAGTGATGCTACCTGTCCCCTCACCAATTCATATCATCATCTATTGCATTATAAATTTACATTAATTTGCATCAATATCATCAATTACTATTCTCTAGTCTACTGCATTCCAAATAACTCCATCAAAACAATTGTAATAAAATATCATTATAATATCCATGACATCATAAAAGCAATATAATCAGTAACAGTCTAAGCTACCACAACATAATATCAACAGTATCATCAAAACCACAATGTGCCAAACAAAAATCACAAAGAATGTCAAGAACAAGCAGTAACATGAGGGGTATTCTGATTCGAATGAACCTCAAACCCCCCTTCTAATGAACCCCCTTTTTTCACCTTCCCCTCCACCATTTCAAAATTTATGCATTTTTTTGACTATCGAAGCTTGGGAAGGAGGTGCAAATGGAGTCAACTTGATAAACCAAACTAGATAATTGTAGTGATCGAAATGTGCTTTCCAACAACTATAAATTTAATATATTTTGTTTTTATTTAATATTTTATTTTTTAGTTTTACTGTACATAGGTTTTTCACCGAACATCAAGTTGATGAAAAATCATTGTGGAAAAATAGTAAATTTGAGGAAAAAAATATTGAAAAATATATGCGCACTAGGTATTGATGTCCTTGTTCCAACAAAAAAAAATAAATTGAATTTCAATACATACCAAAAAAGTTATGCAAGCCGAAGTGCACCTATGTCTAAATTATAAATGGTTGACTTCAAAACTTAATTAAAAGAAAAATATTCAACAAACTCTATGAAAAAAATGAAAACACTAGATACTTGTGTTACCAACCTAAATTCAAAAGAATCAAAATTTTATCCTTTGTAGAAAAAAAGTTATCTGTTGCACCACTTTTTAAATATGTTGTTTACTATTAAAACTAGTTATCAAAGGAGACACAAAAAAATTACAATTTAATTTCATTTGTTTTTTAAAAAAATACATTTAAAATCTACAGAAAAAATCTCACAAATCACTAGTTTACATCATTTTCAAATTCCTAATAGTTTACCTACTATAAGTGTTAGAAAGTGAAGTTTTCTTTGAAAATGGTGATTTCAATGTCAAGTTTGGCCAAAAAGTGTAACCCATTATTGTGGGATGACCCACATAATACATAATCGGATGATGTAACATTTGTAGAACAACTTGCAAATACCACTTCAACATATGAGATTGGAAATAAGACACTGCACAAATGTTGTGAGCACATTCACCAAGCCGTAGGAGCAAAGATATCAAAGTGGAGAAATGCAGAGAATTTCTCAGACCAATCTAGACAACTATCAACATTGCTAATCTTATACAATTCATAGGAACCTCCTCAGAAACACAGGTGACCTAAAAAGATAGGAGTGAAACATACACAAAGCACTGACATTGAATACCAAACCACAAAACGAAAACTACAACAGTGGAGGAATGCAAAGTATTCTCCTAGACATACTTCAATGCAAATTCCTGATCCAAAAAAATTTGGGCAACTTGAGGAGACCATAACTTCCTTTTAGCAACACATATATTACTAGGAACATCAGGAGAGAGCATGAGAAAGACTGTAGATCATCTCTCTAACATTAGTCATGCTTCTAATCCTTATCTTAATATATTATCATAAAAACAACTCTGCTGTTAGTAATAATGCATTATGTGAACATCAATAATAATAAATCTTTGATAAGGCATGCCATCCAACCATGAAATTCTTCAACTCTTCTCTTCTTTGATAAAGCATGACATCCAACCATGAACTTCTTCTTCTCTTCTTTGATAAGGAATGACATCCAAGCATGAACTTCTTCGACTCTTCTATTCTTTGATAAGGCATGACATCCAACCATGAACTTCTTCTCCTCTTTGATAAGGCATGACATCCAACCAATGTTAGCCCAAACTGAATGAAACAAAGACAACCAATGCCAATGACTAACATCAATTATAACTAACAATCAATGTTGACAATAGCTGCCAACAATCTCCATCAATGACAACCATTAGTGTTGACATCAATGACAACTTCCAACAATATATACTATATTATTTATATATGGTATAATATAATATACAATATAAATCTAAATCTAAATATAATATAATATCCAATATAAATATTATTAATTTATATATAAATTATTTATTATATAATATAAATATAAATATAATAATAATATAATATATAATATAGATATAGATATAATAAATAATAAGTAAATAATAATAGTATATAATATTATAATAATACAATATAATATGTAAAATAATAAATATAATATGTAACTAAAATAATCATACAACAAATAAACGAGCTTTTACAATGTATGGTAATATAATAAACAATAAAATAAACAATGTTATTAGATTTCCACAATCCATAATAGTATCAATAGTTGTTTCTAGATTCGATTGTGTGTAAACTTTTTTAATCAACGTTTCGAATCACACTCTGTGATCCATCATCAGGATAGAGAGCTCAAGGAGTGTGATTCGAAACGTTGATTCAAAAAGCTTACACACAATCGAATCCAAAAACAACTATTGATAATAAAATAAACAACTATTGATCCATCATATCCTTGAGCTCTCTATCCTAATGATGGATCACAGAGTGTGATTTGAAACGTTGATTGAAAAAGCTTACACACAATCGAATCCAGAAATAATTATTGATAATAAAATAAACAAATAAATTTACATATAGTATATTTTATTATAATATACTTAAATTATATAAAGTATAATATGTTTTATGTTAAGTATAACTTCTTTTTGAAGGTTATCTACGTATTAAACTTATTTACATGTATGCCAACTACAAAAGTTTGGTGGATTCTTGCAAAAAAATATTTTTTGAGATGTTTTATAATTTCTATAAGTTTAATGGTACCGTTGTCTATTTTCAATAGTCATTGGCAATCATTAAATCTTTGGCTTATATAATTATTTTTTTGTCTTGAGTCATTAATCCTTAAAGGAGGCATTAGTCTTAATGTCCTTAGTTGAAGCTTGTGTAAAATGGATTTTTGATAAAACTTATCTCAAGATTTCATTTCCCACATCCAGAAAAGTAAGTTCTCTACGTTACATGCATTGGATGGAAAATCTCTTGAAAGAAGTTTTAGTTTTAGCTAAGCTCGATTTATTCTTTGAGTTTTCTAGGGTTTCATCAAAAAGAGGCTCTTCTTCCTTTTTCAAGTTCAATGGTGACCATCATTAATTTTAGTTCATGAAATTTATTGCATAGTCAATTGGGCGTTAGACTATCCTTTCATGGAAGATAAGGGCGTTAGACTATCCTTTTATGGAAGATAAGGAGTTAAAGTTCATTGCACTTCCCCCTGAGGTCGCGGTCTTTCAGTCACGCCCAACCATGAAAATTTTAAGTTGTGGAGTTCATTATGCATAGGTCTGTATGTTTAGTGTTTTGAAACCCTTGCACTTTAACCCTTTTTTCAAAGTTTTGAAATGATGAATGGAAGAGATGATAGAGCCATAGAGATTTAATTAATAATCACATAATGATAACCATTTGAAAATCACCCTAACCTATGCTCATAGCCATTACATATCACAATGGAGAATAAATGCCAACACTTCAAGGCAAAAAGAAAGTCATAAGGGAAAGGTTTCAAAAGACAGATGCATGATTCAAACCCTAGCTAAGGCCTAGAGAAAGGTTTTCAAGTAATAGTCATGAGAAATATTTAAAAAGAATAGTCACAAAGATGAAAAATAAGGAGGGTAAGTGCACAAAGATGGGGGGCCAAAAAGGGGTCTAAAGTGGCCACTTTTTTTCTAAAATTAGGAAAGATAGACCTTGGATGAGAAATTGAAGATAGTTACATTCAAAATTTTAAGATGCAACAAAAACAAGAGTCATAGTGTTCCAAATCTACTTTCTAAAATAATATTTTTTGAAAATGGTAGAGATTAAGGGGTTCAAAAAGGGGGGTCACACAAATTGGTCCTTTTTTTTCAAAAAAACATAATATAGCATTTGGTGTGGCCCCCTAAAATGTTAACTATTTTTAGTATTTTAAAAATTGCTTCGGTGAGAAATTAGCTAACACCATGTAGTTTATCCCCAATTTTTTTTGCTAATTTTTTAATGAATATATGATTTTTAACTAATTTTCAAAGTGGACACATCTTGAAAAATGGAAATTTGAGCATGCTCCCCCCTATTTTTTTTGAAAACTAATTGAAAATCAATTTTTTTAATATGTGTGGAATGGAGTCTAGTTTCTAAGAATGCAATTTATTTGAAATTTCAATGAATGGTTAAAAAATAAAGTAAAAAATACCAAACATTGGTTTTTGACAAAAAATAGATACACCAACAAAAGAAATTAAAGATCCTTAACATACTCAAAATGTGAAAAAATTACATGGTTAGATAGATAAGAGAGAGCTTAACATTACCCAGGTGTTTTTTTTACTTGACCTTGAAACACATATAAACCTGATGGGGACCATGCTTGAGATTATGCGATTTTTTTTAGAATTTGGAAAAACACGTCTTTGGGCATTGGAAAGTCATTCCAAGTGATGAAGGGTAATCCCATTACAATATGAAACCAACAACAAAAACATCAAAGGATTGCACAAACAAAATGCAAGAAGGAAGAAAAAATTTCTATTATCACTAAAATAAAAATGAAATTACAACATTACAATTACCATCACATGAACTTTTTGATTACATAAATCTGCAAATCTACAAATCGGAGCCACAATATACTTTTCTCTACCCCTCCTCTATAACCCCTATTCACATCCTTTATTTGGAAGGTGTAACTGCCCTAGAATCTTCTGGAAAGTGTAACTTCCTCAAGAAATTTCAAAATTTTATTAATTTTGGTAGTACAACTTCTCGTGGTCATAAATTTTGATCTGACTGTTGGATTTTCAATTATAACATATTTTCAAAAATCTCTCAAGAAGGTGAATCCTCAAAAAGTAGTACCTTATGATAGTTTTCTTTCATTTTTTGCCAATTTTTAGGCCCATTCGGAGCCTCTAAGTGCTTCAAAATTGACTTTGAATATTTTAACAATATTTTCGAAAATCAAAGTTTAAATATCTCTCAAATGACAAATGATATTGAAGTGATTTCTTCGCCATTGGCTTCAATTTACCATTTCAGAGGTCTGTGTAAGATTTCGTGCCCATACATGCATAAATATAGACTTACTAAAAATAGTAAGTTTCCAAATTTAGGCCTTATTGAAAAAGAAAAAAAAAACATTTTTTTTGGTTGATGCAAGATTGCTCTTACACCCTAGATGCTCCTGCATCACCAAGCCTTGGGTTGGAAATCCAAGGAAAATCCAACCGAAAGACTTGGAAATTTCCAAAGCAGAAAAAATGTTAGCGTGTTATAACGCACTTGCATTATGCCTTCTTTTAACTTAGTTTTTGTATGTTTGTTTTTATGTATGTATGTATGTATGTTTGTATGTATGTATGTTTTTATATATGTTTATATGTTTGTATGTATGTATGTATGTATGTTTGTTTGTTTGTATGTATGTTTGTATTTATGTTTGTTTGTTTGTATGTATGTATGTTTGTATGTATGTATGTATGTATGCATGTTTGTATGTATGCATGTATGCATGTATTTATGTATGTATGGCCAATTTAGGGTTGATGAAATAATGAGTGTTGATGGAATCAATTAGAACCATGAGAGCATGTTTCAAGAAAAAAACTTTAACCTTCATGTTCTAGGGAGTGTAGATTCTACCAATGCATATGTACAAATATTTTAGTAGGATCACCAATAGGTGGATCCATAACCAAGGGAAATTCCTCTTCCTAGATTTGTGGGTCATCTTCCCACTCACCTACCTCGATTGGATATTCCATATGAAGAAAATATAGCTTTTTCTTGACGCAATGATGATCAAGAGTAATTTTTTCATCATAATTATAACACAACCCTTTGTCTCAAGTGATGAGCTCTCATTTTTACTTCATTTAGATGTTTTACATGCATGACACAAGGAGTTGAATTAGAAACAATATAATTCACCATATCAGGCTTGAAGGAGTGAACATAGAGAAGTGACAATGAGTTATTAACTTATCTTCTACAAGTTTGTCCAAACATGTTAAACTACCATCATATCCTTAGATTTAAACATTTTAACCTCAACATGTATTTCCTCCTTGAGGCCATTGATGAAAAAATAATTGGTGAAGAAAGAATCTATCAAGCCTTCAATTTGGTTGGAAAGTTTCTCAAATTCAATTTGGTATTCATACACAAAACCTATTTTTCATAATTTGATTGAAGCTCTTGTAAGCTCTTCATAGGTACATGTGACTAAAGTAAACAAAAACATGTCTTTTGAATTTAATCCAACTAGGTTTAGGATTGACCAAGTTCTATACTATGTGCACCACTAAATTGGTTTTATTTCCAAGTTGAGTGATATAATAGGGACCGTGTTTCCCCAAGGAGTATTATGGAGAGTAAAATATTTTTCATCACAATAGATCCAACTAGTAGGGTATGTACCAAAAAATTAGGGAAATCAAGTTTGGGTTCCCAAGGTATAATGTTGGTGTGATAACTAGATTCGATATGATCGAAGTGGTCATTGAAGGAATTATGACTATTTAGAAAATTGAGAGATCAATAAGGGAGGAGATGCTAGATTCAAGTTCCTCTAATTTAGTATTTATTGTGGCAACCATTTCCCTAGAGTGAGTATTCACCATTAGGAGAGGTCCCAATGTGACCTTAAAATTTTTGTCAAATTTATACACCAAAATTGTCAACTTGAAGCTCTAGAGTATAGGGTTTAGGGTATTAGGTTGAGGCTATAGGGTATAAGGATGAGGGTGTAGGGTTTAGGGTTTAAGGTATAGGGTTGATGGTTGAGGGATAATGTTTAGGGTTGAGGGTATTGGGTTTAAGTGTATAGGGAATAGGGTTTAGGATATTTGGTATAGGGTTGAGGGTATTGGGTTTAGGGTTGAGGTTTTAGGGTTTAGGGTACAAGGTTGAGTGTAGGGTTTAGGGTTTAAGTATAGGGTTGAGGGTTGAGGGTTTACGGTTGAGGAATAATGTTCAGGGTTGAGGTTATAAGGTTAAGTGTATAGGGTATAATGTTTAGGGTTGTACATGTTAGGATATTGGGTATAGGGTTTAGGGTATAAGGAATAGGTTTAAGGGTTGAGAGTGTATGATTTAGGGTTTAAGTATGGGGTTGAGGGACAATGTTCAGGGTTTAGGGTATAAGGTTGAGGGTATAGGGTATAGGGATGAGGGTTGAGGGTGTAGGATTTAGAGTTTAAGGTATAGGGTTGAGGGTTGAGGGATAGTGTTCAGGGTTGAGGGCATACAATTAATTGTATAGGGTATAGTGATTAGGGTTTAGGATATTGGGTATAGGGTTGAGGGTATTTGGTTTAGGATAGAAGGTTTATGGCTTAGGGTATAAGGTTGAATGTATGGTTTAGGGTTTAAGTATAGGGTTGAGGGTTTATGATTGAGGGATAATGTTCAGGGTTGAGGGTATAAGGTTAAGTGTATAAGGTATAGGGAATAAGGTTTAGGATATTGGGTATAGGGTTTAGGGTATAGGGTTGAGGGTATAAGGTATAGGGTTAAGGGTTGAGAGTGTAGGGTTTAGGGTTTAAGTATAGGGTTGTGGGTATAGGGTTGCGAGATAATGTTGAGGGTTTAGGGTATAAGGTTGAGGGTATAGGGTATAGGGATGAGGGTTGAGGGTGTAGGGTTTAGGGTTTAAGGTATAGGGTTGAGGATTGAGGGATAGTGTTCAAGGTTGAGGGTATAGGGTTAAGTGTATAGGATATAGTGATTAGGGTTTAGAATATTTGGTATAGGGTTGAGGGTATTGGGTTTATGGTTTAGGGTAAAAGGTTGAATATATGGCTTATGGTTTAAGTATAGGGTTGAGGGTTTATGATTGAGGGACAATGTTCAGGGTTGAGGGTATAAGGTTAAGTGTATATGGTATAGGGATTAGGATTTAGGCTATTGGGTATAGGGTTTAGGTTATAGGGTTGAGGGCATAAGGTATAGGGTTAAGGGTTGAGAGTGTAGGGTTTAGGGTTTAAGTATAGGATTGAGGGTATAGGGTTGAGGGATAATGTTCAGTGTTTAAGGTATAAGGTTGAGGGTACAAGGTATAGGGATGAAGGTGTAGGGTTTAGGGTTTAAGGTATAGGGTTGATGGTTGAGGGATAGTTCTTAGGGTTGAGGGTATAGGGTTAAGTTTATAGGTTCTAAGATTTAGGATTTAAGATATTCGGTAAAGGTTGAGGGTATTGGGTATTGGGTTGAGGGTTTAGGGTACATGGTTGAATGTGGGGTTTAGGGTTTAAGTATAGGGTTTAGGGTTAAGGGTTTATGATTATGGGATAATGTTCAGGGTTGAGGGTATAAGGATTAGGGTTTAGGATATTGGGTATACGGTTGAGGGTATAAGGTATAGGGTTAAGGGTTGAGAGCATAGGGTTTAGGGTTGAGGGTATAGGGTTGAGGGATAATGTTCAGGGTTTAGGGTTTATGATTGAGGGTATAGGGTATAGGGACGAGGGTTGAGGGTGTAGGGTTTAGGGTTGGGGGATAATGTTTAGGGTTGAGGGTATAAGGTATAAGGATTAGGGTTTAGGATATTCAGTATAGGGTTGAGGGTATTGGGTTTAGGGTTGAGGTTTTATGGTTTAGGGTACACAGTTGAATGTAGGGTATAGGGTTTAAGTATAGGGTTGAGGGTTTACAACTAAGGGATAATATTTAGGGTTGAGGGTATAAGGATAAGTGTATAGGGTATAGGGATTAGGGTTTGGGATATTGGTTATATGGTTTAGGGTATAGTGTTGAGGGTATAAGGTATAGGGTTAAGGGTTACAAGTGTAGGGTTTAGGGTTTAAGTATAGGGTTTATGGTATAGGGTTGAGGGGTAATGTTCAGGGTTTAGGGTTAAGGGTATAGGGTACAGGGATGAGGGTTGAGAGTGTAGGGTTTAGGGTTGAGGGTTGACAAATAGTATTCAGGGTTGAGGGTAAATGGTTAAGTGTATAAGGCATAGGGATTAGGGTTTAGGATATTCAGTATGGGTTGAGGGTTGAGGGATAGTGCTCAAGGTTGATTCAATGTTTCCTCTATGGAAACTCATAAGCTTGACTGTGCATTGCTATTAGAAGGAGGCTTCTTGGTAATTAGCAAAAGGGAATCCAAGAGTGGAGAAATTATGCTAATAATAGTTGGCATAGTAACTTAAGTCATAAACACAAAAATATCAACACAAACTAATATTGTGGCAAAGACTAAGGATAATAAATCAATAATTAAACTTGAAACTCTAGATACATTAAAAATTGTAATGTCACAAAATTGCACCTAGAGGCAATTTCACATTTTAGCACTTTTCCTAGCATTTATGACACCTAAACGCATTTATGATAAGAGCCTCACGGGTCAAAATTTTGTGATTCCAACTCCATGTGGTCCAATGGTGAAGCGACGATAGTTGGACGACCTATTTCCCAAAAAATAGCGTTTTAGACTCCTGTGCGGTGCGCAGACGTCTGTGCGACGCACTAGTGTCTTGGTAGTTTTTTGAGTTTGAAATGGGGAATATCGAATCTTGGCTCTTGAAATGTGTCTTTGTAGTTAGGCTCTCGGGTGTAATGGCTCTTTCTGCCCTTGCATTCAAAAAACCCCCCTTTTTCCCTCATTTTGGGGGGTTCTCTCTCTCATTCAAGGCTCTCTTCTCAACTTTGCTTCACTTCTCAGCTTCTTCTACTCTTTGTAATAACACTTCTACAAGTGAAGCTCTGTTGGAATAAGGTTCCTCCAACAACCAACACTCTCTAGCAAGCATTCAACTGTGCATCCGTGTGTTCAAGAGGGGGCCAAGGCTTGTTGGTAACACTCTCTCACTCTTTTCTATTTGCGAATAGATTAGATCTCTTTGTTCATTTACTACTTAGTGGTGCAGGTTCTCCTCTTGAAGCAAGAATTATTTTCACCACTTCCTTTTGTTCATTTTGATTACTCTCTCTATCTATCTGGCTATCCGTGGAGGTGGGAACACCAAAACGGGGATTTGATAGTGGCAAGCCCCGAAATAGCCCCAATATTTTTCCTCATCCTTCTTGTGTGCAGGTTGCTAAAATAGAGCTCAGAGGAAGGATTCAAATGATTAGCTATTTGTAAGTCATCTTTTAGCTCTCCTTGTATTTACTCCGAGTTTCTATTTTCTATCTTGTCATTCTATTGAACAAACCTTAGGTTTTCATTAGATAGTGAAGTTCTGGCCCTCCTGCTTAAGTTTTGGGTTCTCTGTTGCTAAGGATGCCAACACACCATTTAGAATCCAGTGTGCCACATTGGCATCTTTATTTCGTGTTGTAGTCTTTTGGTCAAGAGCTCTTCCTTTGGAGAGAGAAACTTGGAAAATTTTCTCTCTCAGATCCGAAAGTAGTATTTATGATAATTAGCCTAGATATAGTTTCTTTGCAATTTCTTCATTAAGTTAGTGTTAGCACTTGGATTTTGCACCCTGTTGAATGTAAAATTCAACAATCCAGTGTAACATGGGAATGACCTTAAAAGTATAAAACTTACACAAGATCAGACCTCCGAAAAAAGGCTGGCTTCCTATGCTGGTAGTATCACTGATACTACTAATTTTGTAAGGAAAAGGGAGAGGGAGTGCATAAAAATGAAAACTAAACCCTATGGTGATTCACCAAACTAATATTACTTGGATTTGAAACCAGATTTCATACACCTGCTAAAAGCTTGAAGGAAATAAACATTACCTCACTAAAAGCTTGATCAATCATCTAATTGAACACAAAAATACAAAGAAGAGGTAGGCAAAAGCTTCAAATGAATAATAAACAAGGTCTTTACTGAATTTCCTTTCCAAAATTGAGTTACAAAGCATACATCAGCTGAGAAAGGATTTGAGAAAAATCACTAACTCTCTAGAATGCATAATCCGAACTGATTTACAAAGAGGCAAAAATGCCATATATACAAAAGTCTTGGCCCCTGCCCTAGGGCTTACAAAAAATATCAGCCTCTAGAAAGATCTGCCCTTAGATCTTTTTAATGAAGTTAATGCAACATTAATTATGCATCCTTGCTGTCCATGTCAGTGAAGGATCGCTCTGGGAATGGCCTCCAGATCTTTTGGAACAATCGCATTAACTTGCGGCCCTTGTGTCCGCCCTCGAAACTCATTAGAGCTGCCTTGAATGCCCTGAAGCCTTATCATAAATGTCGCTCTACCTTTTCCAGTAGACATCCCAGCTATCTTTGAGAATCATGGCTTCTTCCCCTTCGAATTTCCTCCTGTTTTAAATATTTCTTCAAGTTGACCTCTTCTGGAAAAAGCATCAGATTTTCCCATTAGATCTCCACACCATTGCTTCATCGAGCTGCTCCATCGCTTTTGATCTCAGAGTAAGTCGATGTTGTTTATGTTCTGTTGATCTTCCATAGAGGCGGTCACAATAGTCAAACTGCCAATGGTCCATCTTTAGCTCCTTCTAATTGGTTGAACTCGTGCCACATAGATTCCCGGGCTGTCAAAGGTCCTTCAAACAAAATTGCATGTTGGTGAGACACTAATCGTGTCTCCCCGATGCGAGTATACCTCACAGGATGGTCGACATAGCTTGGGACTATCGGCGGGACTTCATATTGAGCTGCAGGAGTTATACCGATATCGTCATTTCATAGCCCAGACATCTGCATTCGGCAAGAGTTCTCACCGAAGTTTGCAGCAGACCCATCGCTATTGGCAAGACAAACATCAGTCAGGAAGACGTCATACCGAAGGCATAAACCTTCGGGGAGACCCCATCGGGTCAGCAGGACATCACATTGAGCCTTCCATCTTTCTGTGAGACTCCACCCGGTCGGGAAGACCTTTCCCTAAGCCCATCTCATTTCGTCGAGACCCCATCGCTGTTGGCATGACCTCTCCCCGAACGCAGATTCCTTCCCCGACTCCAACCTTATGAACGACTGTTAGCAAGACCATTTCTCATGCAGAGGGAGATATAAAACTTCACAACGACCGAGATGTCTTTGCGACCTGAGGAAAAAGTTAATCCATTTGGCCTTTATGAATACTTGAAAAATAGACCCTTGCCTGATTGAGCCTGTAGGTGAAAATCGGGCAACATTTCTATCGACCTTTGCTGGATGTTTGCCTACTAAACATGGAAACCAATAGCCAAAACTTGTCCATTGGGCTCAGAGTCGCTTAGTAAAACCTCAGAAACAGACCAAGAGTAGTTCACACATGGCTGCAACTCACTTGAGACTCATGGAGCATATCAAGACACTGGAAACTTATTGAAA
Organism: Sequoia sempervirens; assembly: GCA_007258455.2. Classification (NCBI taxonomy): domain Eukaryota; kingdom Viridiplantae; phylum Streptophyta; class Pinopsida; order Cupressales; family Cupressaceae; genus Sequoia; species Sequoia sempervirens. The sequence goes on along the minus strand of VDFB02329575.1, from coordinate 4,728 downwards.
CGGGAGAAACTGAAGTGAAACTATTTACCGTGCTAGAACAACACTTAGGGAATGAAACAACAACTAAACTAAAGTGCAGAAGCACTTATTGAAAGCATAAAACCTAACCTAATATGTACAATGATAAATCATACCTCAAAACAACGTTTGAGGTGAATCCTATTAACTGGGATTGGTAACTTTTTTCCATCCATATTTGATAATTGGAATGCATTATGCTCCTTGCATTCAGTAACAACAAAAGGGCCTGTCTAGAAATGGTCAAATTTTGTATGTTTGCTTGGACCACTCTTTAGCACATCCCACTTGAGAACAATATCACCTTCATTGAAAACTTTGGCTGTAGCTTTCTTATCAAATGTTTTCTTCATTTGGAGCTAATGATACTTCAAAGTTTTCATTGCTTTGTCTCTTGATTCTTCAAGCTCCATGAGCTCTGTATAGCTCACGGACATTGGGTCTTGTTCTTCATACATCTCCAACTGGTGAACAATGTCTAGAGCTGGAAGCTCTACAGATAGAGGTAATCTAGCCTCTTTACCATAAATGAGTACATATGGTGAATTACCAACTGATCTCTTAGGGGTTATTCTATCTGCCCAAAGTGTAGATTTCAATGTGGTATGCCAAATTCTTTGATTCTCTTCCATAGTCCTCTTAATGATTTTGATCATATTTTTATTTGTACTTTCAGCTAATCCGTTACCCTGCGGGTAATAATTGGAGGAAGTATTCAAATGAATTTTGTATTTAACATCCCAATCTGTGACTCTTAATCCAAAAAATTCTAGAGCATTATCTAAAATGATGGAGTCAAGAACTCCAAATCTAGTGATTATATCTTCATAAAAACTCAAAACTGAAGATTCATTTGCTTCTTTCAAAGCTGCCGCCTCTATCCATCGTGTGAAATAGTCTGTAGCAGCAAGAACCCACTTGTGACCAACACTGGATGGTGGATTAATTGGCCCAATAAAGTCAATTCCCCATCTCATGAAGGGCTACTCTACCTAAATTGGATGTAAAGGCATAGTCGACAACTTTTCCTTTCCTGCAAATAAAGCACATTTAATACACTTCTTTGACCATGCATATGCATCTTTAAACAAGCTGGGCCAGTAGTAACCAACTCTCATAATTTTCCAAGCAATTATCCTTGGAGCAAAGTGACCTCCTGAAACTCCATCATGAAACTCATGAAGTACCCACTCTATTTGATCAACATCAATACATATTAATAAGACACCATTCAGATCTTTCCTAAAAAGAATACTATTAATGAGGACATAAGGAATTGATTGCAATCTAAAGTATCTTCATTTTGCTCTATCTAGACCTGGTGGAAATTCACCAGTATGAAGAAAGTGGGCCATTTCGTGAACCCAACTTGCAATTGATGCAGGTGCAGTAGCTCAAACATTTTGAGGCTCATTAGTATTAGCTAAAACAACACCAGTTTCTGATTTCTGTACATCTTCAGGGTTTGAGGCAAGTTGCTCACAAAGTCCTCTACCTTTGACAAGTTTTGTGATTTGATGTCTACATCAAATTCCATTACTTTTGTGATCCACCCTGCTCTTTTCTCACTCAGATCTTTGTTTAACAGAAATTCCTTCACACTTGGATGTGCAACCAAAATATGAATTTTGTTGTTTGAAATCAGAGGTCTAAACTTCTTTAGGCTTCTGATCACTGTGAGAACATGTTTCTCAACAAATGTACATTTCTCTTCATAATCAGCAAGTCCTTGACTAAAGAGAGCTATTGGCTGCTCTAAACTATCACTATTTTTTTGAACCAGTATAGCAGAAATTGAACTAACGCTGCCAAAAGAATATAAGAAGAAGTCTTTAGAGAAAATCTGGATTTACCAGTGTTGGAGCCGATGCTAAAGCTTCCATGATTTCTTCAAAACTACGGTTTGCTTCTTTAGTCCAACTGAAAACTGCATTCTTTTTAAGCATGGCAGTCAAGGGCTGTAGTAAATTTGCAACATCAAGAATGAATCTTCTTAAAAAGTTGATTCTCCCTAAAAAGCTCTGCAATCCTTTCTTGTGATTGGGTAATGGTAGTTCAAAGTATAGCTTTAACTCTTTTAGGATCAATGGTAACTCGTCTTTTGACACTATGTGACCTAACAATTTACCTTCATGAACTACAAAAATACTCTTTGTCAGATTGAGAGATATTCCATATTCCCTACTGTTGATGCCAAAAATTGATGAGGTAACAGTGCCTTATGGGAAACTCAGTTCAAGGGGGACCCCTTTGCGCTAAACTGAGTGACCTCTGGATTTTAAAGAAGCTGGCTTCTTCTATAATGGGTTTTGGAAAGGGAAAAGGGAATGAATATAATGAAGCAAAGTCTAATCTAAGGTGATGTGCCAAAATTTGCTGATGGGCACGATAAATCATAGATTTAGGGGCCTGAATGGTGTTGTCACGTTCCAAAACATTGGACACTTAAAGCTATAGCATAAACAATTCATTTATTGACATAAAATGGTATTGCATACATCCTTACTACTAAGAAGAGTCATTTAGACATGATTTAGATAAGCAAGCTTGTATTCAATGGTCTCTATTTTTGTCTAACAGGCTTGGCACTAGGTTCTAACTCAATTGTATGTTGTGCAATATGAGGATCAAACCCTCTTAAATCAAAATATTTCCAAGCAAAAACATCATGATACTCTTGGCATAAAACAATGGAAACTCTTTTATCTTCAACTGAACAGATTTTTCCTAATTTGAGAAGCTTACCTTTAAAGATTTCCACTTCTTCATAATGATCTTCTTTCACTTGAATGCCGAATTTGTTCTTAAGATGATCATCAGAATTGAATATGGATTCCAAGGTAACCAGCCCTTTGGGAAGTTTATTTTTCTTCAACTGTATCACTTGATCATCATACTACTATTTAATCTTTTCCTAGTTCACTACATAAAACTGATCTTCTTGGAGCAGAAAGGTTAAAATCTGTTCATCACTTTCAAATACCTGCTAGTTAATGTTGTTATCAGGAATTGATGGCCTGATAACCACCTTAACATACTGCTGTATTTTGTCTTTTTTAATATCGTATGGGATATCAAACTGTGCCCCAATTGCTGCAAGTCTATCAACATGATTATTCTAATTTCGTGGAATAGAAATCAGATTGAAGGCTTTAAATTCTTCAATTATGTTCCATAGTCTGTTTCTATATGACTTCAAAGCATCATTCTTGGCAACATTCAGCCCTCTAACCTAATTAACAATAAATTCACTATCTCCATAGACTTTCAAACAGTAGATTCCTCTTTTCCTTGCCCACTCAAGGCCTTGAATGAGTCCTTCATACTCAACACTGTTGTTAGAACATGCAAAAGAAAAAAGAAAAATTGAAAAGTACTTATCACCCTATGGAGAAACCAGCATTGCACCTCCACTTGCTCCATTCTTGCTTCTGAAACCATCAAAAAACATTTCCCAGAGTCCACTTTACTGTTGCAACAACTGATCTGTACTTTTTTTGAGGTTTGGAACCTCTGCATCAGGTTCAAGCATCACATAATTACCCATACCAAAATCTTGAATAAAATCTATAGGATTGTCCAACACATTTTTAGCTGCCCACTCATGTAGCAGCACATCAGGAACAACTTTTGCTTGAAGTTCTTGAGTGGCAGCCAACTCATTGTCAGTAAAAATGACATAATTTGTGTTTACAGCAGTAGGAACAACATTGATAGGACTTGGGTTATATGGCTCAATGTGATCTTTAGCCAATTTTTCAGATTTAATGGTAACTTTGGTTCCATATCTAGTTCTAAACAACATATGTGACCAGTCAACTAACACATAACCTCCTATTTTAGCTGTAAAGTCTCTTGAGAGACACAAAGCAAAGAAAGGTGGGAGATCTACAACGCATATGTCCTATGGAACTGAAAAGTTCAGACAAGCATGAAGGGTAAGACTCAAATCTTTAATAACACCTAATGTATTAACAGAAGTACCATCCAATTGAATCACTCCTTTCTCTAAAGGCTGATACTTTAGTCCAAGCTTGTCAACAATTTGCTTTGGCATTACTGAGCTACTAGCTCCACTGTCTACCATACAGTTATGAACTAACTTATCACCTATGATTACAGACACGTAGAATGGAGGTGGTTTGACTTCTTTTCCTACCTCTTTGCTGGGCTGTTTATCCTTTTCTTGAAGATTATTTGTCAACAATGTTTTGACTTGACCTATTGAAGACTCAGATTCATTAGACACTTTAAAATTTGACAAAGCTGAGTGTAACATATCTTTTTGACCTAGAATAGCTAATGAATCCCTCATAGACATTGTAACGTTCATATTTTTCATACTATCAAGAATATTATAGGGTACAACTGGGTTCACTTTATGATGTACCTTTATGCCAGCATGATCAACTTGCAAGTGTGGCTGCTCCTTAACTGGGAGTTGCTGATTTCTTTGCAAACCATGAGTCACTTGAGATGTAGATGGTTCTGCAGCTGTTGCTTTTCCTTTACCAGCTGCTTGATCCAACTCAAAAGCTCTTTTCTTCACCCTTGTGTTAGCTGCAACTGGAGAATTATCTTCGTTTAATCCACAAAATTCTTCACCTTGCCAGTTAAGTAGGGTAGTATCATTGGTGAGCTGATCTTGGTGTTGTGGAGATGCATCATTGGGTGCATTCTACTGTGAACTTGAGGCATTCTGTACCATAA
>VDFB02329574.1:0-15092 GCA_007258455.2 Sequoia sempervirens | reverse complement strand
AAGGACCGCCTGCTTTGTTTTAAGCCCATGGGGGCTGTTGCTCGGGGTCTAGTCGTTGATGTGACCCTATCTACAAATGCGGAGCCCTCAGGGGCTAAACTCAGAGGAGTGGTGCTTGGGAGGAGACCGTTGGTGGCAATGGCGATGGGGTGGTGCGACGGTGGCCATTCAGTGGAGAATGGGCAGTGTGCCCCATTAAAACCATAGGTGCAAAAATCCATAGGATTTTTCTAAATTTTTTCAATATTCAAGCCTCGAAAAATGTGCCTGGGGGCCGTACGACCCTCAGGTAAAAAATTTTTGCCTCACCGGATGACTGTGTCCAAACTAGAAAAACTTTATATGAAAATAGGGGTTTTTGGGCACTTTGAATCCAACAATGAGGTATGTTTTGTCCCAAAGTGCCTAGAAAATTAGGTGACCGCTAGATCTGTCAGAAAAATCACCGAGCTTGAAACCCTCATAGATCTGGCAAACGGTGACCAAAATGAATGAAATAAAAGCCATTTCTGACTTTTTCTAGTGCTCTAAATCCAAAATAAAACCCCAAATTGATCCAAGACGCTCCATGAATATGCTCAAGGAATGAAACCCTTGAGGGACCCCAAACGAGCTTTGTAATGTATTCCTCCAAAAAAGCTGAGAAGGGGCTACAAATCGAGGCTTCGATACCATGTTAGAAACCAAGATCTGAAATGAAAACTAGAAAATAACCTAAGTCCACAAAGAGAAAAACAAAAAAGCTGAGAGATTGCATAAAGATGTGCAAATTGATATATTCAAAGTACAAATAATTACAAGATATGATTTGCTTTATAAAAGAAAAGATGCATAACCCTAATCTTATCTTGAGCAAAAAGATAGCTCAACAAGATAAGGATAAGAACCTATAACCTAGGAATTAAATAATGCCTAAGTAAACTTATGTAAAGTGTAATTAAATAATTAATTACACTAACAATTAGGTGATTGTTGGTTGGTAGGTGATTTTTAGTAGGAAGGTTGATATGTTTGGGATTTTTATTGAGGTGGTCTTTCTGTGTAGGTTGATATGGTTTTTGGATAGGTGGTTCATGTTAATATGTGAGAGGTAGTGTACATATTAATGATGTTGTGGAATAGATAATTGTTGTTGATATGCCAGGAGCTACATATACTAAAGAGGTAGTTGTTGGATAAGGGGTTGATATTTTTGTTATTTTTGAAGATTGTTGTGATGTGTTTAGGGGTGGTTGATATGTTGTAGGGTGAATGTATTGTGGTTGGTGTTAGATGAAAGGTTATTGGGGGGTAAATTGTGATGTTTTTATGGGTTATATGTATTATTTATGTTGAGATAAAGTTTGTTGGTTGTTAGGTTGAGATGCAAAAGGTGGAAGGTAAGATGTTATAGGTTGTTATGATGAAGTGTAAGAAGGTATTTTAGTTAGGTGGATAGGTGATGATTAGGGTAAACACAAAGGTGGTAATGATTGGATAAAGATATCATTGAGGATAATGAGATTTGAGTTTGTGTAAGACCCCTTGTTCTCCCCAAATTGAAATTCAACACCTTTTTGGTGATCTATTTTTTGGATTGTTTGTATTTTGGGTGTGTTCTTGATGTTGTTATAGAGCATATGCATTCATAAAACTTGAACTAATAAATGTGAATGACTTATTTGAGATGAATATACAATACTACTATGGATTTATGAATTTCCAATGCAAATAAATGACTAAAATCTTCATCTATAACATATAACAATTTGATAATCAATTAAATTGTAGCCTTATTACTCCAAGTTATTGATTGTATAGATTGATTGCAGTCTTTTGATACAATTGAATGCAATTTTCAAGACTCTTGGCTTACATAAAGCATGAATAAATGCTATTGCAATATCATTTCCAACTATGCAACTACAGCTACCTTAAGGAAGCGACTTAACAAAAATAATGCAACAATGATTACAACCTAAAGAATGAACCTGGATTGAGACACTAGTAGGGTGCAGCTGTGACTCCTAGAAAATTGATGAGTGTTTAGTCGTTCTTAACTCCAAATAATTTTTTTGTGACAAGAACCCATGCCTTGGTGCTATGATAGCCAACGATCCATTACCAAGCCACATCAATTTTTATTCATGTTGCTTTTTGCATAATCGACTTAGCTGAAGTACGCTTAAATTTAGGCCAATAGAATTCATCTTCAGAAAACATAAGAGGTTGTGCCTAGAAGGATATGAGAGCCATGATTTTTATATATATTTTTGCTTCACTCACAACAACAACCTCTTCCTTATCAGTCCACAATTTATGTTTGATTTGATGCTGCCAAATCGTGACCTTGATGACTGTGAACTCCTCACAACAAGGACCAGACCAATCTTAATGGCCTCTCTGTAAATTCATCCCTCCACAATTATATTTATTTATGCTTAATAAATCGACTCCTTTCCAAGTCCAAACCACTGAAAGTGTTCCTCAAGTTGACGCCCTCACAATCTGAAAATGATCTCCAATGATAGCACATAATATCTTCAAAACCCTTTCGAACAATCTTCACCAAAAAGCACAATATTGACTCCTGAATGAAGCCAATCCACAAGGAAATCCTTCAAAAGATCTTTCACAACCTCAGGTATGTGAAAAAATGAGAGTTTTCGTTCCTAATGATCAAGAAATATAGAAATCGTAGAAACCCTAGGTTTCCTCTTCTCCAAAGAAAAACACTCAAGTCAAATGTCAAAATCCTACATGATTTCTTAATAGCTTGGTTGATCCCTTTATATATTATTTCTCCAAGAAGAGGTTGACCCTCTAGAAGATTCTTTTCAATCATTTAATAATAATATTAAATTTTCATTTAATAACTTTATAATAATTCCTCAAAATGGATGCCAAATTTAATTATTTATTAAATGCACTTTAAGTCATTAAATGGACCCTGTGGATGTAAAGTTATAATATAACTTTATAATATACTTTTAATGATTAATTGTTATTAAAGTCACCTTTAATAATAATTAAATAATATAACTTGCACATTACTCCTTATTTTGCACGGCCAACTGAAAACTGGGATCAACACTAAACTCACCACATGTCCAAGAGCCTTACTATAAATAGAAACACTAGACTCTCGTGACCTGCTGACTTTCTATAAATAGTAAGTGTGAAAATGATTTGTGAATCACCAAACGAAGGCCAATCTTGAACCACCCAAAGCTCTGGAGAAGAAACCACCCCGATATCTTCCAAACAAGACCCTCTAACCATCTACATTAGCCTACGAGGGCCAATTAATTTAGGCTAATCTACCAAGAAGTAGAATGAGCTAAAAAGGGGACATTACCTTCCATCCTCCCTAAAATTGCTTGTCCCTAAGCAATCTCAACTGCAAAGGAAACATCATTCCACCTAGATCTCAAGGGAAGTATTGTGTATTGTCCCTGATATCTTGAACCAAGTCTTGTAATGCCAACACAAATACAAATAACAATACTTGCTCAACCAATCAATCTCGACATCAAGTGTTGCAGGAGTGTGAATATTGGAAGGAAGAAACTCATAATGTTGACAACATTTGCTTCCCAAAATTTTGCAAGACAAGCTATCATACAAACTATCTAGCACATGTTCATCTAAACCATGCATCTGAAACAAATCATGTACATGAGGATCAAATGTGAAGCTATAAGCACTCTGCACCATGTACACACTATGAAACTCCTCTATGAGCCCTGTCTAAAATCTCGATGCACTGATAGGGTCCCAAACACTATGTGATCAATTGTCATCTCAAGATCAAGGTCAAGAGTGGAATCAAAGTCTAATTCAAAAAGAAGATTATCATACGATAATGTAGCATCTACCTCAAACAAGGGATTGTTCAAAACTAAACATTACCTCCATGTTGATCTAAATCATACAACTCTAAACCCCTGGAGCCATGAGAAAATATGAACTCCTCCTGGATCATCTCATGCTCCTTCTCCTAAATAATCTCCCACTCTATCTTCTCTCTCTCCCTTCTGATGAGAGAGATAGTATGCAAGCTCCCATATGCAATCCCCCTCAACACATATTTCCTGTCATGTGACTCAAACTTCATCTTCATTTGTGACAGGTTGAGGGTGAACTCTCCAATGTCCTGGAGCCATCCCATACCCAACACTATATTCATCTCACCCATGTTGACTACATAAAAATTCAACCTGTAACTTGTAGTCATTCAACAAAAGAGTGAGATTACAAATCCACCTGGTACAAGTGAGGGTATATTCATTAGCCACCTGAACATGGAATCCAATGAAATCCTCTTTCTAAAGTCTACACTTGTCTACAAACCCCTCATCAATAAAATTGTGTGTGGCTCCAGTGTCATGTATTGCAATGCATTGTTATCCATTAAATTTTTCCCTGATTCTTAATGGGGATTCTCCCTATAGATTCACAGATAATGCCAACAGGGAAAAATTGGCATCAGGACCAAACTCTATAGAGGCATTTCCAGCCTCATTATCCTTTGAAACAACTTGCTGGTCTAAAATTTTAGACTCAGAATCCTCATAATACACCCACATTATACGACTGGTTTTTCCCTTTGTCCTCAAAGGAAATTCATGCTCTTTATTGTAGGGCTCCTTGCACCAATAACAAAGTTGTTTTCTTCTCATTTCATCACAAGTTGCATCATCAAGTTTTGTTGTTGCTTTTTCTCTTTGTGTCTACAATTGGTTGATAAATCTCATTGCTAGAAGAGGTAACATCTTTTGGAGTGAACATGATTTTTTGGGGCTCCAAGCTCCATACTCCTAGCCTTCCTCATAGCCTCCTAAAGTGAAGGGGCGTCAAATGCTTTGACCCATCCTCTCAATGGTTCAAATAAGCCTTCAGTAAAAAAATTGACCAACCTCCTTTTATATATGCTAGGGACCATAAATAAAAGCCTCTGAAAATCACTAATATACACCTCCAAACTCTCCACTTGTTTGAGTTGACCAAGATCTCTGAAATATAACTCTGGGTCTTTCCTGTCAAAGCACTCAATCAGCCTATTAGTGAATTCTTGGTAAGAGGTGATGAGGTGATGTTGCAAGGTGACCATCCCATGGTACCACCAATCATGATCTACTCCATATAAGTGCAAGGCTGAAAATTTGATTGCATCCTCCTTTTCCATAGGCTAAAGAGTTAAGAAGGTATCCAACTTTTGAATCCAAACTTGTGTTGTAACCTTCCCACTTCCATCAAAGGTTGGAAATGTGAGCTTTCTTGTGGCATGTTTTAGGTCCTTGCTTTGGTTCTTTGGTCTCTTTTCCTTCCTTTCTTTGTTGTGCTCCCTCCTTTGACTCATGAATCATTCAAAGGTAAAATGATCCTTTACTTGAGGTGTGAGTAGATCCCATTCATCATGTAGCACCATAACATTATCTATGAAGAGTTCATCTTCTTCAGTATTCTCTTCATATGGTTCATTCCTTAAAAAGGTAGTGCATGAGGGCCTATCGGTGGTACGAGTAGGTTCTCTATGTGCCCTAGGTGTCCCAACCACACTTTTACTGTCTCCCTGCTCATGATTTTGTCTTCTAGAAGTATTCATCTATTCTATAGCCATCGTAAGTTTTTGAAAAACATCAACTACATGTTGCTACCCTACTGCAAGACCTCTCATTATTCCTTCTGCTTCTCTTTCCTCGTTATTTCTTTCGTTTCTTAGAGGACTACCACCTCTTCTATCACCCATTATATCATGTTGTGTATCCTCAATTTGATTTTCTTGTTGTATTTCCCTTCTACAAGTATAATACTTGTGTGTTCCACCTTCTTTTGGTTGCATGAGAAACTTTAACCTTCTAGGATGGTAGGATCAAAGCTTTGATACCACTATAAGACCCCTTGTTCTCCCCAAACTAAAATTCAACACTTTTTTAGTGATAGTTTTCTAATTATTTGTATTTTGGGTGTGTTCTTGATGTTGTTATAGAGCATATGCATTCATACAACTTGAACTAAGAAATGAAGATGACTGATTAAAGATGAATATGCAATACTACTATAGATTTATGACTTTCCAATGCAACTAAATGGCTGAAATCTTCATCTACAACATATGAAAAATTGATAATCAATTAAAATGTAGCCTTATTACTTCTTTATTGATTGTATGAACTAATTGCAGTCTATTAATACAAAAAAATGAAATTTCCAAGACTCTTGGCTTACATCAAGCATGAATAAATGCTATTACAATATCATTTCCAAATATGCAACTACAACTACCTTAAGGTAGTGACTTAAAAAAATAATGCAACAATGATTACAACCTAAAGAATGAACATGGATTGAGACACCAGTAGGGAAAAACTATGACTCCTAGAAAACTAATGAGTGTTTAGTTGTTCTTCACTCCAAATCATATTTCTTTGTGACAAGAACCCACGCCTTGGTGCTATGACAACCAACAACCATTACCAAGCCACATCAATAATTTTTATTCATGTTGCTTTTTGCATAATCTAATCTAACCAAGTACACCCAAGTTAAGCTGCCAATAGAATTTTATCTTAGTAAACACAAGAGGCACCTAGTGGTGCGAGCACCGGGAAACATTGGGTTTTCCAAGCTTCAGAAGGAAGTTCAAATTTTGTTGTAAGCATCATCATAAGGTCATGTTTGACCATTGTGTTGGGTTCTTCGATGTTTTTGATCTTCGGGAAAGAAGTTGATGCGGGAAATAGTTTTACAACATCATTGTGCTAAGTTGTCAAAGTTGGAAAGGAGTTTGCAAAACACAGTGGGTTTTATAATATTTGTTTTAGGTCATCTAAAAGGCTCGATCAAAGAAAATAAATTGTTTTGAAGGCCTATTTAAGGCATGCCTCGACCATGGAATAGGGTTGGAGGTTTTAGTGTTTTGGTAAAATTTTGTAACATTGAAGGAAACAGCGTTCTGTGAGGCAGTTTCCTGTTCTTTGCATCCAAACTGTGCTTTAATGGAATAAATTTGTTGTTATTGTGTTTGTAGAATGTAGTGTGAACACTATACAAGCTTAGAGTGCCATTCATTTGTATTTACTAATCGTTTTCATCTTTTATTTGTATATAGTTTGCTTTCTGTCTTTTTCTGGCCTGAAACAGGCAATTTTGAGAAAATGGAGGTTTAGAGCACCTTCCCACCGTAAAAATTGTATGGACTTTTGGGGAATGTTCCTAGACTCCATGCCTATACATATGGTAGAAATTAGAAGTTGTGTGGTTGCAGGAGTTGCTAGCAAAATGATGCCCTAGGCGAGCCAGTGCAGGTCCGGCTAGGGAAGACAGTGAGAAAAAGTCACATAACTTGCAGGGGAAATGAGATTTTTGAGAAATTATTTTTTGTGAATTTTCTTGAGGGTCTTGGTAGTGCAAGGTAGTCAGGAGGAGGTTCTAACAATTCATCTGGAGTGAGAACTTTCTGATAGTTTGAAAACAACCTTGAAAAGTTTGAAAACCCTAGTTTTTGGGTCAGTTTTGAGTGTGGACAGAGTATGGGCTGTGTAGGGCTAAAACCCTAATAATATTTGAGGTGTGGGCATGAGAAACATAAATCCCAAAAGAAGAACCCTGGTCATTTGGTGGGTTTAGGATAAAATTGCATTTTTTCTCTGTTCAAAGGCCTAATTGGGGGCTCAAGGCTTGTAGCCTTTCCTAACCCTAGGAGAGGGATTTGTGGAAGTGATGGTTAAAGGGAGTCTTGAGGAGGTATAAGAACCCTAGATAGAGTCCCTTGAAGCTTTTAAAATGTGTTACACCTCTGCAAGTTATCAAATTGAGTGTGGAGAGAATTTGGTCTTTAAGGAAGAGTAAGGGCCAATGGAGAGTATATGGTGGAGCACCAAGTTTGGCTTGGTAGAAGGGAAGCTTGTTGATGGAAGAGGGGTTGGGCAGAAAACCGCGGCACGAAGTCATGAGTAGGGACCTATAGGTTAGATTTCCTGGTGAAGCAAAGTGTCGCGAGGTCTTATAAGGAAAGGTCGAGCAGGAATCTATGATTGATTCCTCCAACTTCACTCTATCGATTGGTATCGTGAGCCGCTAAAGATTTGGGAAGCATCTTATATGTGAGAGGTTGAGTCTAGTGATTCTTTCACCATGGTGACCAATGTAGAACTGGCTAAGATGGTTGAAGGACAAGAAGAAGACAATAGGCTATTGAGGGAAAGAATAGCCCAACTTGAGGCAACAGTGAGGAGTGCACAGTTTGAGGGAAGAATACCGAAAGAAGAAGAGGTTACGGAGGAAGATAAGACCCCTGAACCTGACCCTATTTTGAAGGAGGAGCCTTTCTTGAAGGCATTGAAATCTTTGAGTGGGAAAGCACTTGAAGGTATACCACTTTTTAGTGGAAAGATGGAAGCTGATCTAGTTATGGACTGGATAGAAGGTATGGAGAATCATTTTGAATGTGATGGAATCACTGAAGCACATAAGGTGAATGTTGCTAAATCAAGATTGAGAGGATCAACCTTGACATGGTGGAAGTTCATTCAGACAAAGAGGGAAAAAGAAGGCAAACAACCCATATCAACTTGGAAAGGAATGGTTGCTAAAGTGAAAGAAGCCTACATGCCAGATGACTATGAGATTCAATTACACAAGAAGAGGCAAAGTCTAAGGTAGAAAGACCGAGATGTAAACACTTACACTGAGGAGTTTCAAAAACTTTGCATGAGATCTAATGTGATAGAGGATGAGAGTCTCAAGGTGGCTAGGTACCTTAATGGCTTGAAATGGAACATCCAAGAAGAGATGGCTCTTCTAAGTCCCAAGATAGTACACCAATGCTATCAATTGGCCATAAAGATTGAGGAAAGAAGCAAGAGGAAGCAAGATCAAGCTTCTAAGGGCAGAGGCAAAGGCAGAGATCAAAGAGGACAACGAGGTGGCTACCGAGGTAGAGGCAGTGACCAAAGAAATCAAGGAGAATCTAAAATCACTGAGCATGGAGGTGAAACATCTTCCAGAGGTGGATTTAATAGAGGAAGAGGACCTCAAGGAGGTTCAAACAGAGGACGAGGAGCAGGAAGGAGTAATTCTTATTTTTCCAACATGAAGTGTTATCATTGTAATCAAATAGGTCACCCTGCTTATAGATGCCCGAAGAAAGCTTCCTCATCAAGCAATGAAAAGAGAGTGGCCTATGCACAAGAGGACACCATGAGTCCCAAAGCATCTGAGATCAGTCATATAGAATCTGAGGTAGGAGAGAATCTGATGTTTAACAGGGTTTTGATTAGACAACCGGTTAAAGAGGAACCAAAACAAAGAAGAGCTCTATTTAGAGTAAGGTGCAAGATACTTGGAAAAGTGTGCAAGGTCATAGTAGATTCAGGTTCAACAGATAATATAATCTTAGAGGAGGCAGTAGAAAAACTAAAATTAGAAAAAGTCACCTCTATACTAACCCCCTACAAGGTCACTTGGCTAAACAAAGGGCAAGAGGTTTTAGCACGAGCAAGTAATGGTGGAATTTTCCATTGAGGATATAAAGATAAGTTGGTTTGTGATGTATCACCCATGGATGCATGCCATCTGCTACTGGGCAGACCATGGCAATATGACAGAAGTGCTATTTATGATGGGAAAGAGAATACTATTTCATTCAAAAAGGATGGAAGAACCTTCAAGTTGCAGTCACTGTCAGAAGAAGAAGAGGGACAGTCAAAGGCACCAAACATCATGTTGAGCAGTGGTAAGGAGTTCCTTAAGGACCTACACCAAGGGAATGAAGGATATGTGGTTGTGTTTCAACCTAAAGAAGAAGACAACGCTGAAAAGACAGTCTTACCCGAAGCAGTCCAAAGGTTGCTTGATAAGTACAAGAGTATAGTTAGTGATGGTACACCCGCGAACCTTTTACCACCAAAGAGAGCAATAAGTCATCAAATTGACTTCATACCTGGAGCCCTTACTGTCTAACAAAGCAGCATACAAATCCTACCAGAAAGCAAAACCTAGAGGTAGCTAGGCAAGCAAGAATTGTTGCATCAAGGATTTATCCAAAAGAGCATCAGCCCTTGTGCAATGCCGCTGGTTTTAGCAACCAAGAAAGGGAGGTAAGTGGAGACTTTGCACTGATCTCCAGTAAGCAATAAATAGGATCACCATTGTGTATAGGTTTCTATTCCTAGAATTGAAGACTTTAATGGATTGTCTTGAAGGTGCCTCTTCACAAAGTTGGATCTCCCGGAAGAGTGGATACCATCGCATCGTAATTGGGGCGATGGTGATGAGTGGAAGACAACTTTAAGCACAAAATGATGGCTATATGAGTGGAAAGTGATGCCATTTGGCCTCTCAAATGCCCCTAGCACATTCATGAGACTCATGAATGAAGTGCTTAAGGATTTCACAAGGATATTTGTGGTAGTGTATCTTGATGATATACTCATCTTTAGCAAGACAACAGAAGAACATTTGAAGCATGTGGAGATGGTTCTTAAAAGGTTGCAAGAGGATAAGTTGGCAATCAATCTTGAGAAATGTGAGTTCTTCAAGCAAGAGCTTGTCTACCTGGGTTTTGTAGTGTCTAAAGGCTCATTAAAGATGGATCTAAGCAAGGTGGAAGCCATCCTAAACTGGCCTACACCAACCACAACAATAGAGGTAAGGAGTTTTCATGGATTGGCCCAATTTTATAGAAAATTCATAAGGAACTTCAGTGGTATATGTGCACCAGTTCTAGACACAATCAAGGGTGGTTTGAAAACTAAGTTTGTGTGGACACAAGAAGTTGAGAAAGGGTTTGAGAAACTGAAACAAGAAGTGGCAACTCAACCAATTCTCCTATTACCTAGCTTTGACAAGTTGTTCACCATTGAATGTGATGCAAGTGGAGTGGTAGTAGGAGGAGTGTTGAGTCAAGAGGGAAGGCCTATAGCCTTCTTTAGTGAAAAGCTAAATGAAGCAAAGAAGAAATATTTAACCTATGCATCTTGAACTTTATGCTTTGTCTACCATCACTTAGAAATGGAGGCATTACTCCCTTCTACCCAAGGAGTTTGTAGGCTTTGTTCACACTTGTGGGCACTTAGGCTTTATCAACACTCAAGAGTAGCTGAGTAATAGGCATTTGAAATGGATGGAATATACCCAAGCTTTTACTTTTACCATCAAGGCCAAGAAAGGACAAATGAACAAGGTATGGTGCATTAAGCAAGGGGTAGCTATTGTTGATGTAAAGGTAAAGAGATACGTACCAAGAAAGCATTGACATAGAGAGGTTCAAAGTGATCTATATGGGAAGATGCAATGACTTTTCTGTGAGGCCTATAAGGTATGTTCTAACTTTGAGAGCCATTTCCATAGTCAATACTCAGAGTATACTTTGCAAAGTGGGTTGTTGTTTAAGGGAAATCAGTTATGTGTTCCAAGAGGGTCAATGAGGGAAAATCTGATTCAAGAAAAGCATAATGGCAGTCTTAGTGGGCATTTTGGCATCAATAAGACCTTAGAGCTAGTACAAAGGTTCTATTATTGGCCTAAGTTGGCAAGAGATGTTAGAAGGTATGTGGAATAGTGTGCTGTGTGTATGAAAGCTATGTGGAGGAGCTAAATGCTGGAATTTATCAACCTCACGCATTCCTAAACAACAAACCAAGGGAGCGTGTGTGAGCATGGATTTTGTGGTAGGCCTTCCTAAGGCCAAGACTGGTTTTGACAATGTTTATGTTGTGGTAGACAGATTTAGCAAGATGAGTTATTTCATTCCTTGCAAGACTACTCATGATGCTAGCTACATAGCTCACCTTTTCTTCAAGGAGGTTGTCAGGATCCATGGCTTGCCTCTAAGCATTGTTTCTGACAGAGATGTGAAGTTCATGAGTCACTTTTGGAAGACTCTATGGAGCAGATTGGGTACTCAACCTGCCTTTTGGATCAGCTTACTTTCATCCTTAGACCGATGGTCAAACAGAGGTAGTTAATGTTTTGGTAATTCCTTTGCTGTGCTTAACTAAAGAATATGGACATACATGGGATATGGTGATTTATCAAGTTGAGTATGCTTATAATGACAGTGTCAACTGAACTACAGGGAAAAGTCCTTTTGAGGTTGTGTATGGGATGCACCCAAGAGGTATTTGTGAGCCCGGAAAGACCTCGGATCTATGGGAGAATAGAGTGAAATGTAGAAGAATCCAATGTACTCATGAAGGAGATTCAAGGAGCAGCCGGCGAGGACAGCCACCGAGGCTACAAAAAAAGTGAAGGAGAGCCGCGTGAGCATGCCGGGCGCTGAAAGATGCAATTTCGGGCGCAGGGGACTATGTTATGGGTCCACCTTTAACAAACTGGCAAAGGCTTATGTATGGGAATGTCAACCAAGTTGCAGATGAAGAGTGGGTCCTTGCAAGATATTGGCCAAGTATGGCAAGAATGCATACAAGGTGGAGTTACCTACTGATCTAGGAATCTCATCAGTGTTCAATGTTGCTGATTTGATCAAGTATAAAGGGACAGTCAAGAATTTGGATCAAGACAGTAAGGAGATCTTCAAGGACATCAGCAACATGTCCTTACCTACTCAGGACAAGCCTTAGGTAGAGAAGATCTTGGAGTCAAGGGTGAAGAAGGCCACAAGACACAAGGTGTACATGGAACACCTCATCAAGTGGAAGACCAAGCATGAATCTGAGGCTACTTGGGTGGATGAAGCTGAATTTAAAAAGCTTGGCATTGACCTATCATTGATCTCTCCTTCCAATCCTTAGTGTTTGAGCTGAGAGGGGGAGAATGGTGCAGGAGCACCTGGGAAAATACTAGGTTCCCTTGAAGTTTTGTTTGAAGTTATATTTTGGTTGTGTTGTTTTTGGGTCCTGTTGACCATTTTGTTAGCATTTGGTGGAGTAGGAATAAAACTTGATCTATTATGATAAATGGATTGGGAGGTGGAAATCATGGATGGGTTTTCAAGCTCTAACTTGTCTAGGTTGCCAACCTTGTCAAAGGTTAGAAAACACAATGGGTTTTATAATTTGCATCATTAGGTCATCTATGGGTTCGACAAGAAGAAATTAATTATTTTGGGGGCCTATTTAAGGCATGCCTCGACCATGGAATAGGGTTGGAGGTATTATTGTTGAAGTGACATTTGAGAAGCTGAGGAAAACAACGTTCAAAAAGACAGTTTTCTGAGTTTTGTTATCATATTGAGCTTTAATGGAGTAAATTTACTGTTACTTTGTTTGTAGAATGTAGTGTGAATGTTGTGCAAGCTTAGTGTGCCAATATTTTTTTCTTTGTAAATCATTTTCATCTTGTATTTGTAAATAGTCTGTTTCCTGTCTTTTTCTGGCCTAAATCAGGCAGTTTTGAAAGAATGGAGCTCTAGAGCACTTTCCCACCATACAAATTGTACGACCCTTTGGGAATAGTGTCTAGGCTCCCTTAGTGTAAATATTTTAGCTTGTAGGGTTTGTGGGAGTTCTGGAGGTGCTAGCAAAGCTTTTCCCTAGGCGCGCCAGGCAAGGTCCGGCTAGGGAAGGCAGTGAGAAAAAGACTCATATCTTGTAGGGGAATTGAGATCTTGGAGAAATTATTTTTGGAGAATTTTTTTGGAGGTCTTGGCAGTGCATGGTGATTAGGAGGAGACTCCACCAATTAATTTGGAGTGAGAAATTTTTAACAGTCTGAAACTAGCATTGAAAAGCTTAAAAACCCTAGGATTTTGACCATTTTTGTGTGTGGACAGTGTACGGGCTGTGCAGGCTTAAAACCCTAAAAATCCTTGAGGTGTAGGCATGAGAAACACAAAATATAAACAAAGAACCTAGGTCCTTTGGTGGGTTTAGAATAAAATTGCATTTTATCTTTGTTCAGAGGCCTAATTGGGGCTCTAGGCTTGTAGCCTTTTCAAACCCTAGGAGGGAATTTTGTGGAAGCGATGATTAGTTGGAGTCTTGTGATGGGACAGGAACCCTAGTTTGATCATCTTGAAGCTATTAAAACATCTACAAACCCCTACAAGAATAAAATTGAATGTTAAGAGGATTTGGCCTTTAGGGAAGAATAAGGGTCAATGGTGAGATAGTGGCAAGGCACCAAGGTTGGCTTGGTAGAAGGAAAGAATGTTGATAGTGGGGTTGGTCAATAGGAGCAGTGGCACCTAAACCTAAGGTAGGACCACTAGGACAAGGTGAAAGAGACACCTAGGAGTTCTTAGGAGAAATGACTCAGAGCATGGGGCAGTGATTGCCTCATCCAACCCTAACCTATCAGGGAAGAATGACAACGACATGCTTGAGTTCTAGATTTACCTTAAAGGATGATTTGGAGGTTTTTTTAGAATTCTAACACATGGGTTTTTTAGGTGTTGTCTTCCTTTATCATTTTAATGAATTTTAACCTAGGTTTGTTCATTATTTTAAGTGCAAAATTACAAAAACCCTAGAGGAGGGCGGACGAAAAACCTACCTCAGAAGTCCAATGAAGGAAGTTGGAAAATATACCAAGGATGACCAAATGATGATCACAGACAAGAGGGTGGTGGGTGACAGGTGCACTGAACTCGTTAGAAAGAACTCTGAACTCCTTTGGAAAACTTGACAAATGAAAATGATAGGTCGGGCCATATATTTATACCCCAATATGCATTTAATACCTTCATTTAATGCCTATACAGACAACAGGAGGGTTGGTGGAGTTCAAATTCACGGATGGCGGCGGGGGTCCAGAAAGATGCAACTATGTAGCCACTTCTAAATAGATTCCAAAAACTGATGACGAGGGGGATCTCAGGGCCCGGAGGGTAGAGCGTCGTCATTTTACTGTTTGAAAATGACGAAGACAGAATGGAGTTCCAGGGCTAGAAGTCTGGAGGGCCGGGCCTGGGATGGTCAAGGGTAGTGCAATTTTATTGTAAGTTAAATGGGGTGGCGAATGAGGATCTGAGCCCCAGGGTTTGAGAAGGCGGAAGGCTTCCGCCATTCGAAATGGAGAACACCCAGAGGAAGCCCGGTAGGCCCCATGGCCGTTGGAAGAAGTAAACTACCAAGGAGAGTTTGCAAGGATCCAAGACCTAACCAAAATGGAGGGGATGAAACATGGTCAAATCAAGACAAAACTTT
>VDFB02329573.1:0-11502 GCA_007258455.2 Sequoia sempervirens | reverse complement strand
TTTTTATTTTGTCTTTTCCTCCACTTTCTAATTAAATAATTGTTTCCAATTATTTTAATTAAAAAGTAAGCGTTTCCCTCTTCGTCTATAACTAAATAATTGTTTTCAACAAATAATGGTACTATAATGGAGTGGAGGTCCACAAGCGGGAGCGAAAGTTGGAATGGTGAGGACAGCGGAAGTGTGGAGGATGTAAAAGATCGAGATGTGTAGGATGCCCGATGGTTTCTGGTTTCTTTGACGGTGCCGCTAGAGGTATCTCTTTTGGCTTGGTTGGAGTTTTCTAGAGAGGCATTAGGTAGGATTTTTGTTGGGGTCTACAGGCTTCTCTCTGCAACTAACATGGGTTGTGGGGTCTATAGGTTGTTCTCTGCAGATGACATGGGTTGTGGGTTGGATGTTGTTTTTGGGTGGCCTCTTTCCTTCACTATGTTGTGGGTCGAGGCTCTTCTTTTGCTCCTGGCAGTGAGCTTGGTTGAGGGGGTTGGGGGTTTTGTGTGTTCTGCTCCCCTTCTTTTGTTCTTGATGCAGTCTGGTGGTGTGGCTCTTGGCATGGGTGGAGGATGTTTTCCTCTTTGTTTGTTTATACCCCTTATGCATGGTGTTTTATTTGTGTTGCTTTCCTTGCAGCTGGTGGGTGTGTGCTCTGGGGTCTCTAGGGTGGCTTGGTGGGTGGATGGGCCTTTCGTTGTTCCTATTTAGCATAATAGGAAGGCTTGGGTAACATTTGTGTTGGTCTATTCTCCTTCTTGGTTCCTCTTAGTGTCCTTGAGGCCCTTCCGACTATTGGTTTGGTGGTGTCCTATTGGGGGTTCTTGCTCTTGGAGAGTTTTGGCTTCTAGTGTCCCACTTGAGGAGTGGTGGTGTCTATTTTACGATGGTTCTGTGGTGGTGTTTCCTATTTGTGGCTCTAACCACTGTGTTAAGTTAGTTGCATGGTTTTATTGTTTGGCCTTCTCCATGTTTCCTTCCTATCTGGGATACTCTTTCTCATTTGGGGCATGTTTTTTTTTGCTCTCTTTGCGTTTGGGTCTCTAGTGGTCCTTTGGCCTATGCTTCTTTTTGAATTATTTTGCTGCCTCCTCTTGATCTCAAGAGGAGTTATTGTATGGGTTTCTCGTCTTGGTAGTTTTGTTTATCCAGCCGATTTTCATAATGTTTGGTGTTTTGGTGGCCTTTTGGTTGTAAATCCCCCTAATTTTATAAATTTTATCTTTATGTTGGGAGTTTGTTATTTAACGATGGATTATTTGGGGTTTTGGTGGAAGATGTCAATGGTTTTCATGCTTTGTGTTCTGGTTGGTGCTAGTTTCTTGATGCTAGGTTTTCTCTGTTGGCCAAACTTTATTTTGTCTTTGTTTTGTGTCTTGTTCCTTCTTGTGAATTCCTAATGCTTGTGACGCTTAAGGAGGATATAGTTTCCCTTCCTACTAAATTTGGGTACTGTTGGGCCATTTAGATTAAGTCTCCTATAGAGTGGGAGATTGTTCCTTTTGAGGTGGAACCCTCTTCTATTGAGGTGAAGGTGGTAGTTGTCCTATTGAGGTGGAGCTTTGGTGGGAAGGTGCTCCATTTATTTCTGTCTACCAGAGGGATGTCCTATCTTTTAGATTTGTATGTTGGGATGGTTGATCATGTGGGATGCTATTGCAGGGAGGTGGAAAAGTTCTCTATTTTTCTAGACTCGGTTTTGGCTGATGAGTAGATGGTTTGTTGTAGATTGGTTGCTTGGATTCCTGACTACTTAGGCAATTGCTATTGTTTGTGATTAGGGTTCTAATGGTGTCTTACACCATTATGCATATTATCTTTCTTGGCTTAGGGGTGTCTTCCATGAGCGGCTGGTTAGCTAATGCCTGGCAGATGCAGCCAGGTTCTATAAGTATCCAAGGGTTTATGGTCCTAGTTAAAACTAGGTTGTTAAAGGGTCTCAGGCCCTTGGTTGTTTGTATTATGCAGCGTTTGTAGTCATGAGTTATCTTTAGTGGCTACTATGGGGCTATTGTTGGTTTATGTTGTATTTTAATTTGTAGCTTGCCTTTCTCTTTATTATGTTCCGGGCCGCATCAAAATTCATTTGTTACCTTTAATCAAAAACTAAATAATTGTTTTTAATTATTTAATTATTGGCTTTCCCTCATAAATTAAATAATTTTATAATTATTTAATTTACTCCATCCACCTCTTTTTCTATGTCAATCTCCTCTTCTATCTCAATAACCAAAAACGTTGAAATCACTAGAGAGGCCACATATAATCTTGTTTAGGTTGATCTGAGTGGAATTTTTTTTAAGGCCACACTTTTATCCTGTGTGGGCCACGTTTTATCTTATGTAGATCATAGTTTTTATTATGTGAAATTTATATTTTGTGCTATATACAAGGCAATTTATTTGTGTAGATTTTTTTCTACTTTGTGCTATTGACCTATTATAAATCTCATAGAAAGAGGTCAAGTATGGAGATGTGCAAGGCATAAAAAATAACTAAATAGGAATAGTAGCTTTGTGAACTATTCTTACTAAATTATTGAGGTAAATATTTACATTGGTTTTACATCATTGGGAAGAGAGTGGAGGAGAATGGACCAAAAAAATTAGCCCCTAGTTATGATCACATGAAGCCTAAAACCTAGTGATTCCTACTAGTGAGGGGTTAAGTCCATTAATTACATGCAATTTAAAAAAGCAATTTAAGGAATAAAATAATTATCGTAAGATTTAATTGGCAACTCAAATTGAGTTTCATTTTTTAAAAATATTTTTATACACAATGCATTGGAAGTATTATCACACTAAAATTATAATCACCCCTTTTCATTCCATTGGAATTATCTATGCACTAAACATATAAAGTTCCAAAATTTGGGGGGAATTCAAATATTGAATCAAGGAGGGTGTTGTGTATTAACCAATTTCTACTTTCCTTTTGTAATTCATTTCTACATCTCCTTTTTGAAACAAATTCACCTTAAGCATGGATTCAAATTAGATTGCCACACCTCAACCCATTTTAATTATCACGATTCAAAGCTAAGATTATAACATGTGCTAAAGAAAAAAAGGTTCATTACAGCAAACATGGACACTAAGAAAGAACCTATTGCTGAGGAGGCTAAAGAAAAGTGGTTTAACAAAATTTGTCAACCGTTTAAATTTTTTTGTATTAATTTATCCCATGAAATTATCTCTTTCATGTAGATCCTTCAATATAACCAATGTAGTTTGACTTGCATTAGAAAAAATATTTAGAAGGGTAGATCACCCAGCTAGATTATACACCTCCTCATAGATTTTGGAGATTTATTTTATTTTTTATTGGGGGTAAATGCTTTCGACCCAAAGCTTTTGGAGATTTATTTTATTTTTTATTGGGGGTAAATGCTTTTGACCCAAAGCTATGAACCAGTGATGTAACAAATAGGGGACCTTATCTCCAATTTAAACATTCAACAATTATACCCTTAGTGGGATTTGAACCTTCATGGCTAGAACAACACCACACTTAACCATCATACCATTGTCATTATTGGCATCTTTTAGAGATTTTCACAATGATGTATCAAGTGAATTTCCCCATCCATATTTTAATAAGGGGAGGTATTTTATCACGTTCATAGATGACTTCTCTAGATACAGACGGTTCTACTTCCTTCGGCACAAGTATAAGCTCATCAACAACTTCTAAGACTCCAAGGATCTTACTAAAAAATCAAGGAAACTCATCAAGGTTCTTCAAATAGATAATGGGGGTGAGTATGTCAACAATAGATTTTAGTAGTGCATAGTTCCTTATACTCCCAAATAAAATGATGTTTCAAAGCATAATAATAGATGCTTAAAGATATGACTAACTGCATGACACACTCCAAGGATCCTACACCAAAGTACTAGGAAAAAGAAATCAACTATGCTTACTACATTCAAAATTACGTTCCTCATAAAACATTGGAGGTAATCACTGGCTATGTGCAGGATCATCATGCAAAAACTAGGCCCTTAATTGGCAAAAAAATCATAAAAATCAAAGTTAGGCAACTTGACATAAAAATTTCAATAAGTTATCTATATTATTTAAAAAATATGTAAGAATAGAATCAAGAAGTAGGTGTTTGTCTACCACCCTAACCACAATCAAATGATAATATTTTCTTATAAGATTTTAGATATAAGTAGAAGAATCATGTCCCGATGTGATGAATATTTTTTTGTAATTTTTTCCCAAGTAAATAATTAATTATGAATTTTTTATTACACCTTTTCAAAAATATAAAAACCCTATAGTATACAAATCATAGAATGTGACACATGTTTCAGATTCAAAAAATGTCATACCGTTTGAGAGATATCAATGTTTTAAAATCAGCCAATCAATCAAAACTTTAGCTGTAATTCAAATAGAAAATGAATAATAATTATTTATTAAATTAAAATTAAAGCATAATTTATATTGGTGGAATGCTAAGAATCTCATTTAAAAACCCTTTTCGTTTCATCAATTTTAGGTAAAAAAACGGTTGTCAATCACATACCCTACTCATACCCATCATATCGCCACTTTTTGGCCCATCATGATCTTGCACATACCCCACTCCCTTTGAAGATTGGAAATGTCAGAAAACCATTAGTTGAGCACATTAGGGTCTTCAAATATGTAACCATGAGACATATATCAAATCAAAATTGCAAGGAAATGGAATTGTCTAGTCTAAACCTTACATTTTTGTAGGTTATCTGAATGGTGTGAAAGGTTATTGTATGCTCCACCTAACCACACATGAGTTGTTTATTGAGAGGAATATTAATTTCCAAGAGAGTCTTATTGAATCTACACTTTTTATTTATCCTTTTATGTTGGGCCCACTTGGTTTTGATGATTCTTCTAGAACAATTCAAACCATCCACAATAGATTCCTAAGGTAGTTTGTTCTTCTTCTTCTAGTTTTGATAGTGAGCATAGTGGTGAGGAATCATCTTCATACACTTCTAGACATGATTTGTAGGATGATGTTGCAACACCTGAGTCACCCACTTCTCACCCTCTTTAGGTTAAACAAACTCCTAAGAGTGCACGTACTTAGGTAGGGAATCCAAAAGATAATAGACATACATGGTCAAATTGCATATTCACTATCTTTAGAGTACTATCAAATTGGATATTCACTACAATATTTACATAGAGGTTCACTTGGATGGATACACATATTTAGATTGGGCTAGTGATACTCAAATTTAGAAGTCCACTTCATGTTACAGTTTCTCACTGGTCCCATCAGTTGGTCTAGTGAAAAGTAAATTTTTATTGCTTTATCATCCATAGAGGTAAGTTATAGGGGAATTTTCAATTCAAATGCTAAGAATTTTTGGCTTAAAGTAATTCTCACTAAGCTTGGTATTCCATTTATCCATCCCACAACCATGTATTGTGATAACCAAAGCACAATCTAGATATGCATGAATCTAGTCTAGCACCAATAGACCAAACACCTAGATATCCATATTCATTACATTCAAGAGCTTATTCATGGTTAGATCATCAACCTAGTCTTTTGCTAGTCTTCAGAGCAAGTTGTGGATATTTCACCAAACCTTCTATAGAAAGCAAGTTCTTTCATTTGCGAGCTCTTCTTGGGGTGTGATCTACTATTGTGGAAACATCATCTTCGAGGGGGGCTTTCTAGTTATCCTAGCTTTTTTCTCCCTTTTAAGGGGAGTTTTCCCACTAATTTTTCTCCCTTTCACCACTTTATGAGAGATTATATTGTACTTAGGTACCTCATTAGACCTAATTTTTGAGACCTCGTCTCTTTGTGCCCACCTAAGATATGTTTAAGGAAGAACTGTGTTAGCATATATATTATTTAATGTATTATACACATAAATATTTACACATGAAACATTAAGCTTATTTAGGTGTCCCAATTAGTGAGAATTTCCTTGCCACCCCTTGAGATTTTTGAAGAAGTTAACTCACCACCACTCTCTATTAATGGGAGTCAACTACTAAGTCTTCTCCAATGTCAAACTATAGTTGTGTAAATTTTTATTTTTATTTAATTAATTTGTCCTTCACCTTTATCTCCCAATTTAATTAAATAAATATTTATTATTTATTTAATTAATTTATCCTTCCACACCACAGTTCTCCAATAAATTATGGCTCTAGTAAAATTCATCGAAAATAATTCACCGCGAAAATTTTGTGAACGAATTAACATCTACAACCTTCTAATAAATAGGAATGCCTTATTCCAAAAGGGGAAGGATGCCACATCCCCATGTCTGTTGGGATGCCTTATTTCCAAGGGGAGAAGGATGCCACATCCCCATATCCACCTTCCCATAGTGGATTAATGTTGACCCTTAAAGGAGGACGGCTAGGCGTAGTCCATATTTACGAAAGAAGGCAGGAAAAAGGAGGAAATGTGCATGAACAAACTAAAGGCTGCACATAGAAGAAAATAATTAATGTAGGAGAAAATCATCATTCAAGAGGAGAGGGGCATGGGTATGGCCTCCCTATTCCAAAAGGGGAGAGACATCAGGTCATGTGAGGAAAAACGAGGATGCTAGAAACTGCTATTAAAATCCCCACTACCGCCTTGCTTGCAGACATTCGTAGATATAGAAAATATAGAGCGAGAGAGGGGAATTTAAACGCATAAATGGAGGAATTTGGATAAAAGGAAGGAGAAACAATCTAGGAGAAGGCAGAGAATGTAGCAATGACACCTAACCACACTTGACTTTTTTCTAGCATAGTTATTAATTAAATAAATATTATTTATTTATTTAATTAGTTTATTTTTCACTATTATCCCCCAATTTAATTAAATAATATTTATTATTTATTTGATTAATTTATCTATATCACTTTTATCTCATTTTGATTAAATAAATGTTCATTATTTATTTGTTTATTTATTATATCTATTGAATTAATTTATCCTTTCACATCACACTTCTCTAATAACTGCTAACAATTCACTGTGGGAAAATTCATTGCCATGACAAATTCACCCCAAGGAAAATTCACTACCAAGAAAATTCATTGCATTAAAAGTTTGTGATAAATTTTTCGTCGTGGTTAATTGATAGTGGTGAATTTTTCTTGGGGTGAATTTGTCATCGTGGTGAATTTTCCTATGGTGAATTTGGCAATGAATTTTCCTTTGGTGAATTGTTGGGGGTGAATTTTCTTGATGCAATAAATTATTAAATAATTTTTTTATTATTTAATTAATTATCCGGCGCTCAAAGCCTAGACGCTACCACAAATGCCAAACTAAATTGCATCTCATTCCATCCATTTTCCTTGTCGGCATTCTAAATGTCGTTCCCAAACTCATGCAAAGTGAGTTAAGTGTCTTAATACATCTCCCAAATCCCATTGATCCTCAGGCTCCCAACCAAACCTGTCCTAACCATCCATTAATCAATCTATCTTGGCCTTTGATTTCTTTCTTGAAAATTCTATAAATGAGAGGCCTTTGGGTCATAAAGCTCTTTCATTTTCTATCTAAGGTATCTTCATCATATCATCGTGATATCCATTTGATCATTCACCATATCAGTCCTACAAACATGTTGTTGGTTTCATAAGGGATCGCATTCTTCCATCAATATATCAAAAGAGCAAATCAAATGGAGCTAGGGTCCACTCTTCTTCAACTCTATTTGAGGAGAAAGAATAGTTTTAGACGAAGGTATTGTGTTATGTATTACATTATCTTCTATGTTATTTACTTTTAATATATTTTTGTCTTCAAGTACAGATTTAGATATAGAATATCATAAGCCAATTTGACACATAACTATACCTCTTGCAAATTCACAACCAACAATTTCGTTGGAACTGGTGCGAGTGAGCGGGAAAAAGCAGGTTTTGAATCTTCGAACAGTGTGGGGGGCGGGGGTTCGAGGGAATCTCAGGCGAATGCGGAGACCACTTCGGGTTCAAAAAAAGGTAAGTCGGGTTCTGTAGATAAGGACGTCCACGATAAAATCCAGGTGGATCCAGGTGGAAAGGATGGATCCTCAGTTCCCAAAGTTGTCGTGGATTTGTCTTTGGCTGAGCAGCGGCGCGCCGCACGGACTTTCAGTCTTCGGCTTCGCCGTGCCGTGAAAATCCGCGATTCCTTTCCCAATCCAACCGAAAGTTTCTGAAGATTCGGCTGGCGAAACGCGAATCGCTACGGTCGCCAGCCTGGCACGGAAAGCCCAATATTTGCCTGGAAAACCAGCAAACGCCCGGTTTCGATGGCGCCCCTTAGAGTTTCAGCCGCTTCCCAGAGAATTCCCGTTTGTTCGGTTCCTTTGACCACGGTTCTAGACCACCATCCCATGATTGAAATGGTGCCAGTCTGGGCTAGATTGCCTGGTCTTCCCTTGGAGTATTGGAATTCTGATATCTTCAACGGGATTGCTAGCTCTTTTGGAGAACTTATATCCATTGAATCAATGACTGCGGCAAGAACTTGCGGTTGGTCTTTGCTAGAATCTGTGTTGGGGTTTCTCAAAATGCTGATCTTCCCTCCTCGATTGACATCCAATCTAAGTTAGGGGTGTGGAAGCAAGCTATTGAATTTGAAACAACACCCTTTGTTTGTTTCAAATGTCAAAAATCTGGGCATTGGGCTAAGAAATGTCCGCTAAATAATAAAAGTGAAAAGGAGAAAGCGGCCAACCCTAAGAATGTTTCGAAAAAAAATCAGAGGAGGTGAAGCTTGTGCCTGTTCCAAATTCGAAGGAGAATCTGTAAGGATGTACTTTTCCTCAAAACTTGAAGGATACTCATAAACACTTGAACGAGGATGCTTGCTTTGAGTCTGAAGGTACCTGCTCTCAGGTTCCTAAGGATCCTAAATATTTCTTCTCCCCCCCTGGGGAAAGAAAGGATGGCTTTCCTTCCAAGGTGGGAGCCTGGGAAACTCTGGAGAAGGCTGCTTCCAAAAATGAAGTTCCGGGTTTAGTTTTGTCCTCTCCTCTGTTGTTGGATGGATGTATGAGTGTTCCTGGGCTGGAGGAAATACCCATTATGGATTTATCCCTTGAGATAGGAATTCCGGCCCCTGTTCCTTTTAATAACCCTTGCTCTAATGGGGTTCAGTCTCTGGAGGGAGCCAATCTGAAAGTAGTGAAGGACACTTATGAGATCCAAAGTATGAATATGAAAACACCTAATCTCAATACTCCAGAAACCAAGAATGGTTTAATGGATACCCTCCCTTGGGACCAGAGACAGTTACCTGAAAAGGATGGGGAATTAAGTAGAGAACTGGAAAGCCAAGATGAAACTAAATGGGAGGAGGTTATCTCACATTCAAAATCCAAAGAAGAAAAAAAGAAGGTGAAGGAATCTTCTAGTGGTATGGTCACCAGAACTAGAGCCAAGGCCGATTATGGGATGTCCAAGCCTTACCTGGGAAGAAAATCTGAAAAATGGCAAAGGGAGCAAGGTAGCCTTCAGGATATTGCAGATGGTATCCAAATGACCATCCCGGAGATACTTCAATCACCAGGTAAGAAATGAAAATTATGTCTTGGAATATAAGAGGCCTGAATAGCCGTCATAAAAAGGATGTTTTGCAAAATTTTGTTAGGGATCATAAACCCCATATTCTTCTTATTCAAGAAACTAAAATGCCTAAAGATAAAGTAGAAAATCCAGCACCAGAACTGCGGGGTTCATGGAAATATTGGCGCGGAGCCTTTTATGGTGATAGTTATCGAATAAGCTGTTTATTGCAGTGCGAACCCCGCATCGGAGAATGGTAATGCCAGAAGCACAAGGCACCGCAAGATCCATGACAAATTTATACTTTGGTCCTTTTCTCAATATATGTTCCCAATTAGTATACTATGAAATTCTTTTTATTAGAGCACCTGCTTTTCAGAGATGTTCTGTCATCAAGTTGGTCAGTGGTGATTTTGGATACTCTTTTGACGTCAGAATTTTTGTAGTTCCTCAAATCAATTTTGTATAGTAAATTCAGCCTTTCCTAACAGCCTCTGGCACAATAATGCTTTGATTGATCTGGACCTTCAAGAAAGCTTCTCTGCTCAGACTAATAGAGATTAGGGGCTTCACCATCCATGAGCGCCTTGATAGGGGCCCCAAGCTTCCCGCCAATGGTTTGAGATCAGCTTTGTGCTTTGAGAGCATTATCAAGGGTTGGATCTGATCATTTTCCCATTTGTCTTTTGGCAGATCCTACCAAGGTGAAAAAGAACTTCCCTTTCAGGTTTGAAATTTTTTGGCTTTCTCATCCTCAAATTTTTGAGGAAATCCGTAGATGGTGGAATATAGATGTTTCTGGCACAGCTATGTTTAGGATTGCTAAAAAATTAAAGGAAGTGAAAACGAATGTGCAAAGATGGAAAAAGGATGCTTTTGGGAATATTTTTGGATCCAAAACGGAAATTCAGGGCAAAATTTAGGAGATTCAATTTAAAATCCATAAATGGGGATACATTGACAATTTCAGAGAAAAAGAAAATGAACTCCTCATTCAATTGCATGACATAATTGCTAAAGAGGAAGTGTTTTGGCATCAAAGATCTAGGGTGTCTTGGTTGACTGAGGGAGATAGGAATTCCAGATTTTTTCACCTGACTGCTTCGAAACACAGGGCTGCTAACAGAATCACTCATATTGTTTATAATGGGACTAGTTTTGAGGAGGAAGATGATATCAGGGAACAGGCAGTCCTATTCTTTAAGAACCGTCTTTCATGTAATGGAGAGATTGTTACTGAAGCTCAAAATTCCTTGATTGAAGCTATACCTCAAGTGATTCATCAAAATGATAATTCTTTAATCACTGTTATTCCTTCCAAAGCTGAAATAAGGAAAGTTGTCTTCTCTTTTGATGGTAATAAAGCTCCTGGACCTGATGGTTTTCCTTTATTCTTCTTCCAAGTGTTTTGGGAAATCGTTGAGCCGGATGTGGTGAACGCTGTCAAGGAATTCTTTGGATCAAGACGTTTGTTAAAAGAACTGAATGCTAATTTTGTGGTCCTTATTCCTAAAAAACCTGGGGCTTCAGAGTTTCAAGCTTTTCGGCCAATAAGCCTATGTAATTCTATTTACAAAATTATTTCGAAGGTGTTGACTTCAAGAATGCTTTCAGTGCTTCCCCAAATTATTGCTCCACAGCAGAATGGTTTTTTGCCAGGTAGGTATATTATGGATTATGTTGTTACTATTCATGAGAACTTACATTCGCTAATGGCTTCGAAAACTGAAGGGTTTATTCTTAAACTAGACATTTCCAAAGCCTATGATCGGGTTGATTGGGATTTCTTGTTTAAAATTCCGGACAAGTTTGGTTTTAATAACAGAGTCATTCAATTGGTGACCCAGCTTGTTTCAACAGTTTCTTCTACTGTCATTGTGAATGGATCACCATCAAGGTTTTTTTAGACATCCAGAGGCCTCAGACAGGGAGATCCTATTTCTCCTATTTTGTTTACTATCTTAGCTGAGAGTTTAGGGAGAAATA
>VDFB02329571.1:0-15330 GCA_007258455.2 Sequoia sempervirens | reverse complement strand
TTGACATCAATGACAATATTTCCAACAATCTCCCCCTTTGTCATTGATGGCAACATATTCTCCCTCATCTCTTCTAACTCTTCCCCATTCCACTTCTCTCCCCCTTTGACATCAATGGCAAAGGGTCTTCCAACAATGTCTTTCTTTTTTTTTTGTTCCATGGAGCTACAAGATATAGTGTCTTGCTCCCCCTGAATGTATGCTCCCATTTATTAAAACTCATCTTTCCCTAACTTTTTCATTCCTTGACTTCTGAAATAATCCTTCATGGAAGCTTCTTCATTTTGACATCAATACCATTTCCAACAATAGAAGTCAAATCATCACCTTCATTAGATATCAAACCATCAGTAGATTTCTCTTCAACATTTTGATGTATTCATTTTTCAATCATCTCCTCCAAGGGGCTGAAAGAAAATGTTCAACTTAGCTCCCCCTAAATTCATGCTTCCTCTTAGAAAAGGCATATTGAATTTTCATTGGATTCTTCATTTCTTGTATCTATCTTCTTTCTCCAAACTTTTGTAAACTTTCTCTCCTTTTCCATAGTGTTTTTTTTCAAATCATGTAAAGGTGATTCCATAAAACCATATCTACAAAATCGTGCTATGTGTCCAAAGTTGTTACACTTGAAACACATAACGTCATGATTAAATGAATTATAATCTCTCCTAGTGAAGCTTGAAGCATTTCTTGCTTGAAATCTGCAATTTATTGCTTTGTGACCAAAATAGTTGCATGAATAGCAATATCCATTGAAACAGTAAAACTGCCTAAAATTAAACTTTCTTTCATTATCCTTGAAACTTGTGACATTCTCATGAAACCTTGTACATTCCTCCTTTGGCTTTCCTAATTCATTTTTCAGCATGGCAACTTCTTGTACCAACTTGTCACAATCTCTCTCTTTTGTACTTAACTTGATCTTTATCTCATTTTCAACTTGTTCAGCCTCTACTAGTTGAGTCCTTAAGTCTTCAATTATTTTGTTTAATTCCTCCAAGCTTTTAGTCAACTCCTTAGTTTTTAGTTTATGCTTGGTGACCTTCTTCTTTAATTCTTCATTTTTCTTGTATGCATAGTGAAGTTCTTCCTCAAGATCTGTTTCTTCTTCTTCATTGCATTCTTCTTCTTCTTCATCACATTCTTGATCAGCATCTTGTTCTTCAAATTCAGCCATGAACAATATTTCTTCATCATCATTGCTTTGACTATCATCACTTTGTTCTTCTGAAGAGCTGCATTCTTTCTTTGAGTAAAAACTCTTTTCATGTTTTTGAGATCTTTTCTTTCCTTTTCTCTTGATGTAGTTTTCTTTTTCACTTTCACTTGAGTTACTATCACTGTAAGGACATTTGGAAGCATAATGTCCAACTTCTCCACAATTGAAGCATTTAAAAGGGAATTTTCCTTTATATTTTCCTTTTCCTTTCTTGAGTTTTCCCATGAAGTAAGCTTCTGCTTCATCACTTGATTTCTCACTTTGTTCTTCATGCTTGCTCTTGCCCTTTTTAGATGCTTTAAATAAGACTTCCTTTTGTGGTGATCCTCCTTCAATCCTCATCTCATAGGCAACAAGGATCCCATGTAATTCATCTTTTGATAGCTTATCCAAGTTTGTTAATTCTTCCAATGCTGCAACTTTGGCCTCAAATTTTGTAGAAAGAGATCTTAGAATCTTGTCAACAATAAGAGCATCATCAATCTCTTCACCAAGTCCTCTCATGATATTCACGGTTTCATCTACATGAAGAAAGTATGATGCAATATCTTCATCATCCTCCATCTTGAAAGTTTCTAACTTCCTTCTATGAGTTTGCAATTTCGCCTTCTTTACTTTTGCATCTCCTTCATAGATGTTTTGAAACTTGTCCCAAATTTCTTTTGCTGATTTACACCTCATGACCTTTGTAAATTCAGAATCTGTTAGGCTGCAAAGAAGAGCATGCTTAGCTTTTGCATTGTTCTCACTTCTCTTTTTCCCTGCTTGATCCGTTGGAGGGGTAGCTGGAGGTGTATACCCAACAACAACAGATTGCCACACATCAAACCCAAGTGCATTCAAGTATGCTTCCATCTTAATACTCCAAAATGCATAATTAGTCCCATCAAATATGGGTGCTTTCACTGTATTATTATGATCTACCATGTGTGCTCTTAAGGATCTCCTTCAAGCAGTTAGGCTTTCAAGAAGGACCTTGCTCTGATACCAATTGAAGAGCACAAAGGATTTACTGAGAGGAGGGGGGGCGACGGGGGGGGGGGAGGGGGGGTGAATCAGTAAATCAACACAAACTTTCAATTCTCAATCTTTTCAAACTTATTACAATCAACTTTTAGAACCTTCTAAACGTACTTAAACTCTTATCAACATCAACCTTTGATATGAATCAATTTACACAAGTTGACACAAATTTATTGAAAACTTTAAATGACTTTTACAAGTGGAAGTAGGCACCAACCTACAAGGAGCACCAGCCCCTAATGCAAGGCATCAACCTTGACTTAATGGTTGCAAGATGCCTTCAATCTGACCTGCACTATCCCTATCCTCCAATCTGCCTTGGTGATGAATGATCTCACACTTAGCCCACACAAGAAGATGGGACTTCAGATTTAGACTACCCACTTACACAACCACAGCCACAAACATATTGTGGATGGCATATCTATAAGTACCTCAAGGCTTGCAACTCCTAATGAAAGGACACAACTATATTTACATGCTTCTTCATTAAATTTGGGTTTTTATTCTAAACTGAATCTTCTTAATTTTGAATCTATTCTTTAGCATAAGTCGCACTCCTTTTAGAAATACGTCTCTTAAACTTTAATTGATTTTCATTTGTTTTTTTTTTTTTTTTAAAAACATTTTAAGAGAATCTTAACTTCAATCGTATCTTCAGCAAGTAAAAACACGTCCCTTAAAAAGAATACCACGTCCATACAAGATTCGCATTTCTCTGATGGACACGTCTTTTGAACTTCCTTGATTCACATCTGCCTTTTGAAAACATCTCATAGATTTAATGTTATTTGTTCTTTTAACAAAACAGTAACTAAGACCACTCTCATTAAATCTTTCCCATAGACTTTGAGACGGCAAAAGTGTATTCTTCCATTGACACCTTGACATCTTTAAAAATGTTCGCCACCTTAGCGGCATGTCACCTGGCCCATGATGACTCACAATTAACTTAAATTTGGCGACTCAACCATTATCAGCTCTTCCAAGACATAATATAATCGCTGTGTTTGTGAATTATATTTATTGCTGCATTTTTAACTTAATTCCCTTACAATAATCAACAGCGCCACATCACTTTAGTAATGATAATCTCCATCAATAAAGTGAAAATCCTTTGTCGTTTTCTCCTCACACTGATAAATCCCAATTATATGTTGCTGTAGAAAGGAAAAGATTAAAGGACGTAATTCCGCGTTGTGTTAGAATATTATATTCTACTTATATTAATGGTCAATTATAGCTACAGTAGTTGTTAGGTAGCTAGTAGGTAGACATTTAATGTCTATAGTAGGTTTCCTCCTCTATAAATTGTAATCATCTTCTCTGTTAATATCAAGCAACATCCAAAATAAAACATAAAAAGCTCTGCAACAAGAGACAAGAGCCTGCCACTGACTCTGCCACGTGAGAGAAGTCTGCCACCAACCCTCCTAGAAACTGCAGAACTCTTGACTAGAAGTCATCACAAAGTGTTCAGAGTTGTCCGTCTCTAAAACCAGAGACACACTGAGAACATCGGCCACGATTTTGAGGATAAATCGGCAAACCGTCGAGACTTTTGCAGAGGAGCACGACGCCCGACAACAAACTGCAAGAAGCCAGTTGTGCAGTGTTCGCCCCAGCAACTCTAGGTGCGACAAAAATGATTGCAAAACCACGTTTCATTTTGAGGGAAAAATTGCCAAACCAAGATTACAAATCATCGCTTTTTGAAAAACAGCAGTTCCAGAGAGGAATCCCACGCATTTTGGCAAATTACAGAAACCCAAAAAGTAGCTGGCACAGAATCCAAAACACAGATCAGCATACAAAACATTGTTTTTAAGGAAAAACGGTAAAACCCTATAGAAACAAGAGAGCCCTCCCGTACAACAGAAACCCTGACTAGGGTATACAGGAACTGACCCTTAATTTTTGAGGAGAAAATTATAAACCTTAGCCGCCAGAACAAATCTGCACAAAAATTGAGGCACGGAAAACAAAGCACCCAAAAAAATCGGAGGACAACCCATTTGAGATCTCGGAAAACCCACCAAGAATCTGTAATCAAAAAATTGTTCCAACTTGAAACTGAGGCACAAAGTTCGAGGCACAGAAAACGAGGTACCCAAAAAATCTGAAAGCAACCTAGTTGAAATCTCGAAAAACCCAGAAGGAATCTGCAAACGAAAAAAATTTCCAAAAACCCTCACCAGAAAAATTTGTGGCTCCTTCTTCCCTGCACCCGCATGCAACCTCCTGCTCCTGGGTGTGATTTTTAAAATCGCGCGACTTCATGTTTCTGGCCGCACGTTTTTGGACTAAAATCGTGTTTTTTCGACTTCAGATTTTCTGAACGCGTTTTTTTATTAGACGCCTTCCATTCGTGTTTTTTCCTCTTCTGTGTGAGTCGCGTTTCTTGACCGCGTGGGTATATTATCGGGCGAACTCTGCAATCTTTTGAATGCATTTTTATTCCTATCTCTCGCGCACGTTTTTCCCTGTTAGCCGATCAGAGGACGCGATTTTGTTCTCATGCTCACACGCGTGTTCTGCTGACTTTTATTTTCTTGGCCACGGCTAGGGACGCGATTTCTAGTGGATTTTCAAACTGTTTTATGCATCTTCTACAAGTTTCTACCCATTAATGGCAGCCTAGGGTTTCGTACCTTTGACTAGGGTTTTGACCAGTTTTTTTAAGTCAAAAAATTATTCTGATCGCAGATTCTTCAGGGTTTTCCGAGATCTCAACTGGGTCGTCATCCATTTTTTCTGGGTACCTCGTTTTCTGTGCCTCGAACTTTGTGCCTCAATTTCAAGTCGAAAAAATTTTCTGATTGCAAATTCTTGGTGGGTTTTCTGAGATCTCAAATGGGTTGTCGTCCGATTTTTCTGGGTGCCTTGATTTCTGTGCAGATCTGTTCTGGCGACTAGGGTTCCAAACCCTCTGTTTTTCAGCCAACAATCGATGGCTACTTTTTGGGTTTCTTTAATTCGCAAAATGCGTGGGATTCCTCTCTGGATTTTACAATTTTTTCCGAAAAAACGATGATTTGTAATCTGGGGTTTGGCGATTTTTTCCTCAAAAATCGTGGTTTGTTGCAGTCTGTTTTTGTCACACCTAGAGTTGCTAGGGCGAACACTGCACAACTGGCTTCTTGCAGTCTGTTTTCGGGCATCGTGCTCCTCTGCAAAAGTCTTGACGGTTTGCCGATTTATCCTCAAAATCGTGGCCGTTGTTCTCAGTGTGTCTCTGATTTCAGAGACGGACAACTCTGGACACTTTGTGATGACTTCTAGTCAACAGTTTTGTAGTTTCTAGGAGGGTTGATGGCAGACTTCTCTCACGTGACAGAGTCAGTGGCAGACTCTTGTCTTTTGTTGCAGA
This sequence comes from Sequoia sempervirens, assembly GCA_007258455.2. Classification (NCBI taxonomy): domain Eukaryota; kingdom Viridiplantae; phylum Streptophyta; class Pinopsida; order Cupressales; family Cupressaceae; genus Sequoia; species Sequoia sempervirens. The sequence continues at coordinate 9,715 of VDFB02329571.1, read as the reverse complement.
GCTTTTTATGTTTTATTTTGGATGTTTTTGGTCACCAACATTCTGCAAATCCAGGGAGGGTCTCCATAGCAGCAGAGTGTTCTGAAGAATTTGTGACCAAGGACCTACAGATTGTTTTCTGTAGGCTAGTTAGACGATTGACCATTAAGGGAGGGTGTTAGAATATTATATTCTACTTATGCTAATGGTCAATTATAGCTACAGTAGTTGTTAGGTAGCTAGTAGGTAGACATTTAATGTCTACAGTAGGTTTCCTCTATAAATTGTAATCATCTTCTCTGTTAATATCAAGCAATTTCATAGCAAATTGTTTCACGTTGTCTACAAGCTGATAAATATTCACTGGCTTGAGTATTATAAACATCCGCACATACTAACCTCTATCCGCAATGGCTGAGAGATTCGATAGAGGAAACAAACGTCTTCTTGAATTGCTCGACTATATTGACTCCCAAATCTTCCACAATCTTCCAATCTTGCTTTACACTTCATAATCTTCCAAGTGTTCACTACTTTAGACAAAGCGGCGAAACATCATATTTAATACCACCAAGTATTAAATCTTTCTTTATACAAACCGGCTCATGTATATTATATACTCGTTTTCTGTAGATTGAGTACCATGTCAGCACAAATAAAGTCTTCTTTCAATAGCACAAGTTCAACTTCCCTTATACTTGGTTTCGTCCAAATGGTATTGCAAAATATATGATTGATAATCTTCATTCCTCCACAATTGGATCTCTTACATTCTCAATTTGTTCTTTGCATTCACCAATATCATTGTAACATCTGGCTTTTCTTAACCTTATCATGTTATAAGCATTATTTCTACAACCTCTCTTTTTCTTAATCTTGTCCATACATTTGACATCAATGACTTCATTCTTTTACTCTGACATCAATGATGATATGAACCTTCTACCTTCTCAACTTGACATCAATGACAATATTTCCAACAAGTGGGGCTTAGCCTTTCTAAAATTTGCTATTGATGTGGCTCTATCTGAGGGGATTGATTGGGCATTTGCAATTTATGATGCCTCCTCTTACAACAATGACAATAATTGTCTAGGGTTGCAAAGTTAACTTGTGATGGTTTATAATCTTGCGATAATATTTTGTACATAAGTTTACTATTGTGTAGCTCTAGGATGGTTTTTGTTATCTTCTCCCCGGTTTTGTAAGTAGGCCCTCCATTAATGGAGCTGCCTTAACTATGTAATTTTTAAATGTTCTAACCGCCCCTCTCCCACCCCTGCTATAATAAGCAAAAAGAAACAACAATCCTTCACAATGCTTAAATTTACTTGCTTAACCATTCCTTTATTTGAGTGGCTGCTATATCTAGATAATTGATGACTGGTTTTATATGGATTATTTAGATTTTTTTTACTCAAATCTTGTAATGTCCCCATTTTTAGCACTACACTTCCAGAGACTGTTAGCCTATCCCTGGATGCTCAAAGGCTAGTCAGATGCAGAATTAGGGTTTCCGATTGTTTAGAGGATTCTTTTGTGGATTCAAGGGTTTGCATGTTGGAGTTTTGTAGTTTGGATTCTAGATTCCTTCTGGTTTTTCAGAGAGCTTCGCAGTGGTATGATATGCAACTGAAACAAGTAACTTTTCCGGACTTCTATTTTTAGTAAGTTACGACAACTGTTCAAAATGTGGTTAAAACGCATTTGGAGACACTTACTATTTTTGGCAATATGCTATTTATAGTAAGTGCTATTTTTAGCAACTCAGTGTTGGGCTTTTTGGCGCATATCAGTATTTCCGACACATCTGTATTTCCAGTGCATGCTATTTTTACCAGTGCTATTTTTAGTAGGGTTTGAGCAAGCCAGTTCAAAGGCTATTTCAGGCAAGTCAATTTGAGCAGTTGGTCTCCCACACTCTTGTAGCTATTTTGTTAAATTTAGCACTTTGGTGAAATATTAAGCCATGAAGGACACCTAGTTTGGTGAGATAATGTTTTTTTTAACTGAAAATGTTTCCTTTGCTAAAGTGGATGACTTCATAAAAGGGGATTATTTAAGTTATTTATAATGTTTATTTTCACTTAATATTTTGGACGCCTACTTTATACCTTATTTGCATTTTCGTAAAGTATATTGCCTTCTTGAAGATGGACGACTTGGAGAGAAGATTAAATGAAATGCAAATGACAAAGGTGAATGTGGATGTTGTTAGAATAAATTATATTCTTATATTTATTTAATGGTCAATGTTGTTAGTCTTTTTTTGTTGTTACTGTTTCTACAGTAACTTGCAGTTAGGTAGATACATTTAATATCTACAGTGCTTTATGCACTCTATAAATTGTAACCTCTTTTTATGTTAATACAAGAAGTTTTTTACCATTTCATGGTATCAGAGCCGCAAGAAAAAACCCTAAAAAATTTGTGGGCGTGTCTGCTGTAATTCGAGTTTTCTATGCTAGGGTTTCTTAGCTGCAAATCGCGCGTTTTATTTCTGGACGCCATTTTCTGGCCGCGTGTTTTCTGAGTGAGCTGCGTTTTTTGTGATCTCTGTCTGGACGCGTTTTTACAGAAGCGTTTTTCGCGTTTTTCGTGTCTTACAAAAACGCGTTTCTTCTTTCACCTGGCCGTGCGACCCTCGTCGTGGTTCTCTGCCCTCATTTTCGTGGTTCAAGACGCGATTCCTCATACAACGCTGGGCGCGTTTCTGATGCATTCAAAGCCGCGATTTTCATCCATTCAAAGCCGCGATTTTCTGTGTATTGGACGCGATTTTTTTTACTGAGACGTGTGTTTTTTTTTGTGTCTCTTGGGCGCCGAAGGGATTTCGTTTTCTGTACCCGCATTTTTCAGAATTTTCTGCAATTTTTTTAAGATTTCCATGGCCGCCTAGGGTTTCCAAGCAGAGCCGACTAGGGTTTTGAGATTATCTCCTTCATCTGAAGTCGAAAAATTATCTTTATTTCAGATTCCTTCTGGGTTTTCTGCGATCTCAACTGGGTCGTCATCCATTTTTTCTGGGTACCTCGTTTTCTGTGCCTTGAAATTTGTGCCTCAGTTTGAAGTCGAAATTTTTTTCTGATCGCAGATTCCTTCTGGGTTTTGCGAGATCTCAACTGGGTTGTCACTAGATTTTTCTGGGTACCTCGTTTTCCGTGCCTCGAAATTCGTGTTGTCAAAATTTTCTGGGTATTCTTCCATCCTTCTGGGTTTTTATTTATCTATTCTGGGTTTTCAGTAAAACCTCAAAATCCGTGTTCGGGTTTCTGTATTTCTGTTTTCTTTGCATTATCTTGCCTTCACCAATTTGACCGCGAGGTACGTGATGGCATCTCTCACGAACATAATGCTCGAAAGCAGCCAGAAGTTCAACGGGAAGAATTACAACACCTGGAAGCAGCGTATGTTGACGATCTTTGAATATCGTTGTCTTGATCAGGTCGTCTTGGGGCACTCACCTCGACCCACTGTAGCCGGAAAGGATCAGGACAAATGGGATGAACGCAACCGAGAAGCCGTCATGCTCATCAAGCTATCTGTCACTGACGATCAACTGCCACAAGTGCCGTCAGGAAAAACAGCTGCTGAGGTATGGACAACTTTGAAGGATCTTCATGAAACGTCAGATAAGAGTCGTGCGTTTTTTCTTAAGAACATGCTTTTTTCAATAATGATGGACGAGAAGCACACTACTCTTCAAGAGCATCTGACGAAGATCACAGAGATTCGAGACCAGCTGGAAGCCATTGGACGAAAGATGGAGGAAGAGGACATGGTCGTCATTACTCTGAAGAGTTTGCCAAAGTCTTACGAGCATTTCATTGAGACGCTCAATATTACTTCAACAAACGTTGACTTGAAGTTTCCAGACTTGTGTAACAAGCTTCTACAACAGGATCGTTGGAGACAGCAGTTTGGAAGCAGTGCCAGTTCGTCCTCCACAGCAAGCGTTCTCAGCCAAATCTTCTGCTAAGAACAAAGGGAAGCCTCAATCTTCTCAGCCGAAAGGCTCTGGTTCTTCACAGGATAGCAAGAAGAAGAAGAACGTTCAGTGCAATTATTGCCACAAATACGGTCACATTAAGGCTGATTGTCGCACTCGGATGGCTTCTGAACAAAAGAAGCAGGGAGGATCTCAACAAAAGGCACATGTCGCTGAGCACACTGAGCAGAAAGATCTGCATTTATGCATTCTTACATTCTTCTGCCTGGTATATCGATTCCGGGGCTTCGCGCATTTTACTCATCGTCGGGATTGGTTCACCAAGTTTGAACCATTCTCAGATTCTATCATTTTCGGAGGAGGTGTGACGAGTTCTTGCAGTAAGGGCACTGTCCAGATTTACTCAGAGGAAGAAATTTACTCTTTCTCGATGTCTACTATGTTCCGGGCATGGAACATAATCTCCTCTCCGTCAGTCAGATCATGCGGCATTCTCCCCAGTTGGATGTTGTTTTCAGCTCTCTTCCACCTGCAGCATCGTTGTGAGGGAGACTCGTACTACAATTGCTATGGGACTTGAGGATCACGGTCTGTACAGACTTGCTGATTCTGGTGATTCTCAAGAGCACGCTCTCGCAGCCCGAAGTACAACCATCAGCAAACTTTGGCATCAGCGTTATGGGCACTTGAATGTCCACTACCTCTCTCAGTTATCTCGGGAGGGTCTTGTTGCTGGTCTACCTGAGATCCAAACTACAAATCATGGAGTTTGTGGAGCTTGTCAAGCTGGCAAGCAGCATCGGACACCGTTCTCGGATGGTGATTCTTGGCGAGCCTCCAAGGTACTTCAACTGGTTCACGCTGATGTATGTGGGCCAATGAATACTCCTTCTGTTACTGGGTCCAGGTACTTTTTATTGTTTGTTGATGATTTCAGTCGGAAAATGTGGGTGTATTTTTTGAAACATAAATCAGATGTGTTCAGTACATTTCAGCAGTATAAGGCCTTAGTTGAGAAGGAATCCGGTTCTCACATTGTTACTCTAAGGTCAGATAATGGGGGGGAGTTTTGTTCAGCTGACTTCTCTTCTTTTTGTGCTACACACGACATTAAGCGCCAACTTACCACACCCTACACCCCTCAGCAGAATGGTGTCGTCGAACGTAGGAATCGCACCATTACTGAAATGGCTCGTTCTATGCTCGAGTACAGAAATGTACCTAAGAAATACTGGGCTGAAGCAGTCTACACTGCAGTCTACCTCCTGAATCGGTCACCTACACAGGCCGTTAAGAAGATGACTCCAGAAGAAGCCTGGTCAGGACGCAAGCCTAAGGTGGGCCATTTGAAAGTCTTCGGTTCAACCGCTCATGTATGGATTCCAGATGCCAAACGTGCCAAGTTGGACTCCAAGAGCCAGACACTTATGTTTACTGGCTACAGCGACAATCACAAAGCCTACAGGTTGGTTGATGTGGAGACAGGTCGTCTCATATTCAGTCGTGATGTTGTGATTGATGAGACTACTGGTCCCTTTGTTCCTACAACAAGTCCTGCGGATCAACCTACGAAGGTTCCTGATAAGGGTGTTCGTCTTCCTCTTGGTTCCCATGATGGGAGGGCTTCAGAGCATTCTGACTCTGAAGATGAGGAGTCTACTGGTCCTGATCTCGCACCACCTGACTTTCCTCAGGATTCACATCCAGATGACCTTGTTCCAGAAATCCCAAGAGATGCTGTTACTCCTGTTTCAGATGTTGGCACTTCTACTCGTCGGCCTAAGTGGTGGGTCAAGACTATCGGCGATCTTCATGATGATGAACTCATTGAGGGTAGATCAACTCGTAGCAAGAGCAAGCAGCAGTCCACAGTCAACTTCGCTCTTATGGCCAACATCCACAGCGTCTATGAGCCTCAGACGTATTCAGAGGCTAAAAGAATTCCAGAGTGGGAACAGGCTATGCAGACAGAATATCATAGTCTCTTGAAGAATCACACCTGGGTTCTTTCTGATCTTCCTCCTGGGAAGAAACCTATCAGTTGCAAATGGGTTTACAAGGTCAAGTATCATGCAGATGGTACTTTGGATAAGTACAAGGCCAGATTGGTTGCTCGGGGATTCACACAGCGGGAGGGCATTGACTACGAGGAGACTTTTGCTCCTACTGCCAAGATGAGCACCATTCGTCTTCTTCTCGCTATTGCAGCCCAATTTGGTTGGACAGTTCATCAGATGGACGTCAAGAGTGCCTTCCTCAACGGTGATTTGCAGGAAGAAGTCTACATGACGCAGCCTCCTGGTTTCAAGGTTGCCGGCAAAGAACATCAGTGTGTAGACTCGTGAAAGCGCTCTATGGACTGAAATAGGCTCCCCGTGCATGGTATTTCAAGATTGATCAGTACTTGGTTGATCATGGTTTTCAGCGCAGCCCTTCTGACAGTAATCTGTATGTCAAACACTCTGGTGATGATATTCTATTTCTTGTTGTCTATGTTGACGATTTGATCATTACTGGTAGTTCAACACATTTGATTGCGGCAATCAAACAAGCTTTGTGTCAGGCTTTTGACATGACAGATCTGGGGCTTCTCCATTATTGTTTGGGTATTGAAGTTTGGCAAACCAATGGTAGCATCTTCATCTCTCAGTCAAAATATGCCAGAAGTTTGCTTGACAAATTCCGAATGCAGGACTGCAAACCTGCTTCCACACCCATGGAGAAGGGGCTAAAGTTATCAGCCAACTCTGATTCACCTCCAGTCGATGAAACGACCTTCAAGCAACTAGTGGGCAGTCTCATCTATCTCACTACCACTAGACCTGACATTAGTTTTGCAGTGAGCTACATCTCTCGCTTCATGACAGCTCCTAAAGCTGATCATTGGATTGCAGCGAAGCGGGTGCTGAGATATGTTAAGGGCACTTCCGACTATGGCATTTTGTATGGCAGATGCAACGATCCAACGCTGATTGGTTACACAGACTCAGATTGGGCAGGTTCAGTGGATGACAGAAAATCTACTTCTGGGTATGTCTTCAGTTTGGGTACAGGTGCTGTTACATGGACCAGCAAGAAGCAACAGGTTGTGGCTCTTTCCTCGACAGAAGCTGAATATCGAGGAACTGTTAAAGCAGCATGTGAGGTAGTTTGGCTTCGTAGGATGCTTTCTGACATGCACATGTCACAAGCAGGACCTTCTCCCTTGTACACTGATAACCAAGGGGTGCTCAAACCGGCCAAAAATCCAGTCTTCCATGAACGTACCAAGCATGTTGAGCTTCATTGTCACTACATTCGCCAGCTGGTAGAAGACGGATCAGTTCAGCTGCAGTATGTTCCGACGGCGGATCAGACTGCAGACATTCTCACCAAGTCTCTGAGCCCGGATAAATTTGTAAAATTCAGGGGGCAACTTGGTGTTGTTGACGGATTGACCATTAAGGGAGGGTGTTAGAATAAATTATATTCTTATATTTATTTAATGGTCAATGTTGTTAGTCTTTTTTTGTTGTTACTGTTTCTACAGTAACTTGCAGTTAGGTAGATACATTTAATATCTACAGTGCTTTATGCACTCTATAAATTGTAACCTCTTTTTATGTTAATACAAGAAGTTTTTTACCATTTCAGATGTGAATGTCATGTGGGAACCCTAATTGGAGGGAAACGAATTTGAATTGGTGGAGAAGCTTATAAATAAGAGTGTTGGGCTTCATTCTTAGTATCCATGAAAAAATATAGCGAAGTGTTGTCGAATTGGTTACTCACTCGCTTTGCGGAATGCATACATCCCAGCAAACTTAGTTTCTTGCTTGAAAGATAGCAACTAGCTAAGATAATGACTATTCTTTACTCTGAAGAGCAAATGGAGTTTATTGAGATAAAGATGTTTGAGGTTTTGGAGTGTTTTTCTCAGTTTTTAGTGTGCTGGTTTTGTGTTAGCTGTACCCCGTTTTTGCTCATTACCCATTAGGTAAATTTTTGTTGGTTCTGGGCATTGTTCCTATGCATTTGTCTACCTTGGGCGCCTCCTTGTGCTTAGTTGCAGATTTTTTGGTTGAGTCCTTGATTTTATCTTGAGGGTCACCCCTCTTTGCAGGCCATACCATGCCTAGCATCACCTTGGAATGTGTGCAATAATTGTTAGATAGTGTTTGCAGCTGTTTCTTTGTCTAGAATTGGGTGCCTTCGTCCTTGGTTTCATTTGCAACTTGTTTCATATCAATCAAAGGAGTATTGGAGGAGTTGTGAGCATTTGGGTGTGTTCTAGGCTTGCTGGTTTCAGTTTTATGTGTGCTGGATTTTCATATCAGATTGTTAGAAGTTTTGTTTTTTGGCTTGTTTCCATAGTTGAGAGTTTTGAGAAGTTTGGAGAATCATATAATAACATTTTGTAGTGATTGAGAAGCTATATCTCATTGTAATTTGCAGATTATATCATATTGTAAGACTGTTATCAGTAGTACAAATTCAATCATCTTATCTCTGCAACTTCACTTTGTAATTCCCACGATTGTGGAAGAGACAGGACTCACCGTCTTGACTTTCAGCTTTTTATTTCTGTACTGCCTGCCGAACAAGCAAAAGGGGTCGACAAGCCACCCATTACTTCACTTTCAATACTTTGCAATCATTCATCATGCTGATCGACTGAGCCATCAAACTACTCCCGCTGAATAAGTGGTCGAGTTGCATATGCATTGTACTTTCCAGCAATTTCAGTTTATGAGCTAACGATCGCCGGCACTATATACTATCACCTCGCCCACATTGGGATCTTGGTGAACATTCTTGGTGAAGGGTTACTTTCCAGCTGGTTGTTTGGTTTTGCTAACGCGAACGGGTGAAATGTTGTGGCTGAAATTTGAAAAAAATGTTGGGGGATATTACAAATTTCTATTGCTTAAGAATTATATTTGATGACTAGTTTTAAATTTGCACAAGCTTATTGCCAATTTCTGTTTCTATCACTTTGTCCATTAAACTTTATTGAATAGGAATGATTGCAACTTTGTCCAAATCCATCACTGATAATCTTGATTCAAATTTGACTGTCTTTTATCCATTCTGTGTAAATATTTTATTTATTTATTTTTAGATTATTTACAATTCAATAGAATAGGCAAATATATAGGAAACTTGTTCCAGGCCAGAGACATAAGGATTTAATACTGCTCACAATTCCCCTACACATTTTGTCTGATGCCTTTAGAAGCCACTTGATTCTTAATTTAAAAGTGTATCATCAAGAGTTTATCAACATGACAAGTGCAACATGCATTACGAACAAAAAAGGATTAATTCTAAAAGCTCTAGAACTTGGGAAGAATCTTGCAAATATAATCTAGACTATACACGATACTGATTCCAAGACAATTAACATATTTTGTCCCTAAAATGAAGATAAGAATCACTGTCTCCACAAGATTTAAAAAGCATTATTTAAAATTACTATGGTTTTACTATCTCTTTGTGATCTCCATGACCCTTATTTTGGTAATATGACAGTGTTCAAGTATAGTTGCACTAAAATAATTTTAGTTTTGGATGCACAGCCAATTTTTCCTATGGTTTATAATCTCCTATACATGCAAACACTTTATAGCTTGTGGATTGTTAATTTCATTGCTCTTGTAGATACCAGATGCAACTATACTGCAATCTACCATATCATGATTTCCTTCATTGTGTTACTAAATATATGCTTCACCATGTGAATGTGTGTGGAAGGGTATACTTTGCAATTATATTCATTGTTCAAATCATACTCGATTATGAAATTGA